>CM060633.1:37716053-37771053 GCA_030578275.1 Meda fulgida
AGCAATCAAAGCTCATCTTCCACAAGAAGACTAATACTTATATAAAGAAGCTGCACGGAAGTACGGAAACTTTCTGTTAACCAATTAACAGTTTTGCACTGTAGCATTTTACCGTTAAAATCACGATAATTTTTTACAGTGTACTGTAATATAGCATTATACAGTATTATAATACAGTGCATAGTTTGGTTATATACCTGCTCTGTCAACGAACTGCTTGAACTGAACTGTTCTGTACTGTACATCATGCATCCTCACTCCTCTTCTTCTTCCCGGCGGTTCATCCTGTTTTTTTTCTGATAGAGATGTATAGAAAACATGCTTGAAAGTTTATAACAACTAGTTCAACCAATTTTGTATGTACGTAATGACTTATACAATGAACTGATAGATGGTTTGAGAGGTAAGAATCATTGTAATATATATAATATTATAGAACCATATATCCATTATATATATGAAGAGCTCAGATGCAAAAGCCTCTAAGTGCCATTTGAAATTTTCTTCTAGAATGATAATTTTTATCAAGCTTGTATATTTAAGTTAAATGGCAATGAAGATTACCTATTAATTGTCATTTAAGTGAAATTACTGAACTTAAATATACAAGCTTGATAAAAATTATCATTCTAGAAGAAAATTTCAAATGGCACTTAGAGGTTTTTGCATCTGAACTCTTCATATATATGTATATAAAATAGAACTAATATAATATTTTGATCAACATGACATAGCAATTGATAATTCAGGAAACAGCAGACAATTGTATATTATCAATTGCATCAAGGCATTTGCAACTTGTTTGAAAGACATTATCCTACAGTAATAACACAATGCTTGATCATTACTTGTCACTTATTTAATGAGGATCTGATTTGTGTTGAGTCACTATGAGCTCATCATATTCAGCCTTGAACACAATTATATCTCGTCCTACGTGTTTTTAATCTTTAACATCAAACAGCAAAACTACATCAAGGTCTGAGCGACACAGAGATGTTTACAGCAGTTTCCAATCAGAAAGTTACTCTTTATCAGACCACATGACGTCCTGAACTCTGAACCGCAGATAAAACCCTCCCGTGAAGCCGCAGGAGGACAGAAGCAACATGGCGACTCGCTGGGGAATCTGTGGAGCTGGAAACATCAGTCATGATTTCTGTGTGGCTCTGAAGACTCTTCCTCATCAAGATCACCAGGTGCTAAACTAAACACGCTTTTAATATGTGATCGCCTGTAATCATTAATTTCTCTGTCTCTCTCTCTGTGTGTTTTGTAGATAGTTGCAGTTGCAGCAAGAAACCTAGAAAGTGCAAAGAAATTTGCGAGGACTCATGGGATTCCAGACGCATACGGCAGCTACCAAGAGCTGATCAAGAATCCTAATATCGGTGAGTAAATGCATTACTGTGGGAACTTTTTTTATTCTGACTTTATTCTAATTCTGAAAAGAAAAGTCAAAATTGACAGACGGACAGATGTATGGATAGAAATTGATTGGTTGATTGGTTGATTTCTTGATTCATTGTTTGTTTGTGTCATTGATTGATGGCTGCAGTTAGTGACTCTCATCTTCTCCGTCAGATGTGGTGTATATCGGGATTGTTCACACTCATCATCTTCAGGTCGGTCTGCTGTTCCTGAACGCAGGGAAGAATGTTCTGTGTGAGAAACCATTCGCCATGAACCTGAGAGAAGTGAAGCATCTCGTCTCGGCCGCCAGGGAGAACAACGTCTTCCTCATGGAGGTGAAAACACACCAAACACTCTTCAGTTCTTCACCAAACACTCTTCAGTTCTTCACCAAACACTCTTCTCTTCAGTTCTTCACCAAACACTCTTCAGTTCTTCACCAAACACTCTTCTCTTCACTTCTTCACCAAACACTCTTCAGTTCTTCACCAAACACTCTTCAGGTCTTCACCAAACACTCTTCACTTCTTCACCAAACACTCTTCACTTCTTCAGCAAACACTCTTCAGTTCTTCACCAAACACTCTTCAGTTCTTCACCAAACACTCTTCAGTTCTTCACCAAACACTCTTCAGTTCTTCACCAAACACTCTTCACTTCTTCACCAAACACTCTTCAGTTCTTCACCAAACACTCTTCACTTCTTCACCAAACACTCTTCTCTTCACTTCTTCACCAAACACTCTTCAGTTCTTCACCAAACACTCTTCTCTTCACTTCTTCACCAAACACTCTTCACTTCTTCACCAAACACTCTTCAGTTCTTCACCAAACACTCTTCAGTTCTTCACCAAACACTCTTCAGTTCTTCACCAAACACTCTTCACTTCTTCACCAAACACTCTTCACTTCTTCTCCAAACACTCTTCTCTTCACTTCTTCACCAAACACTCTTCAGTTCTTCACCAAACACTCTTCTCTTCAGTTCTTCACCAAACACTCTTCAGTTCTTCACCAAACACTCTTCTCTTCACTTCTTCACCAAACACTCTTCAGTTCTTCACCAAACACTCTTCAGTTCTTCACCAAACACTCTTCAGTTCTTCACCAAACACTCTTCACTTCTTCACCAAACACTCTTCACTTCTTCTCCAAACACTCTTCTCTTCACTTCTTCACCAAACACTCTTCAGTTCTTCACCAAACACTCTTCTCTTCACTTCTTCACCAAACACTCTTCACTTCTTCACCAAACACTCTTCACTTCAGTTCTTCACCAAACACTCTTCACTTCTTCACCAAACACTCTTCACTTCTTCACCAAACACTCTTCAGTTCTTCACCAAACACTCTTCACTTCTTCACCAAACACTCTTCAGTTCTTCACCAAGCACTCTTCAGTTCTTCACCAAACACTCTTCAGTTCTTCACCAAACACTCTTCAGTTCTTCACCAAACACTCTTCAGTTCTTCACCAAACACTCTTCACTTCTTCAGCAAACACTCTTCACTTCTTCACCAAACACTCTTCAGTTCTTCACCAAACACTCTTCACTTCTTCACCAAACACTCTTCACTTCTTCACCAAACACTCTTCACTTCTTCACCAAACACTCTTCAGTTCCTCAACAAACACTCATCACTTCTTCACCAAACACTCTTCAGTTCTTCACCAAACACTCTTCAGTTCTTCACCAAACACTCTTCACTTCTTCACCAAACACTCTTCACTTCTTCACCAAACACTCTTCACTTCTTCACCAAACACTCTTCACTTCTTCACCAAACACTCTTCACTTCTTCACCAAACACTCTTCAGTTCCTCAACAAACACTCTTCAGTTCTTCACCAAACACTCTTCACTTCTTCACCAAACACTCTTCAGTTCCTCAAACACTCCTCAGTTCTTCACCAAACACTCTTCACTTCTTCACCAAACACTCTTCACTTCTTCACCAAACACTCTTCACTTCTTCACCAAACACTCTTCACTTCTTCACCAAACACTCTTCAGTTCTTCACCAAACACTCTTCACTTCTTCACCAAACACTCTTCAGTTCCTCAACAAACACTCTTCAGTTCTTCACCAAACACTCCTCAGTTCTTCACCAAACACTCTTCACTTCTTCACCAAACACTCTTCACTTCTTCACCAAACACTCTTCAGTTCCTCAACAAACACTCTTCACTTCTTCACCAAACACTCTTCAGTTCATCACCAAACACTCTTCAGTTCTTCACCAAACACTCCTCAGTTCTTCACCAAACACTCTTCACTTCTTCACCAAACACTCTTCAGTTCCTCAACAAACACTCTTCACTTCTTCACCAAACACTCTTCAGTTCATCACCAAACACTCTTCAGTTCTTCACCAAACACTCTTCAGTTCTTCACTAAACACTCTTCAGTTCTTCACCAAACACTCTTCAGTTCTTCACCAAACACTCTTCACTTCTTCACCAAACACTCTTCACTTCTTCACCAAACACTTTTCAGTTCCTCAACAAACACTCTTCACTTCTTCACCAAACACTCTTCAGTTCTTCACCAAACACTCCTCTGTTCTTCACCAAACACTCTTCACTTCTTCACCAAACACTCTTCACTTCTTCACCAAACACTCTTCACTTCTTCACCAAACACTTTTCAGTTCCTCAACAAACACTCTTCAGTTCCTCAACAAACACTCTTCACTTCTTCACCAAACACTCTTCAGTTCTTCACCAAACACTCTTCAGTTCTTCACCAAACACTCTTCAGTTCTTCACCAAACACTCTTCAGTTCCTCAACAGACACTCTTCAGTTCTTCACCAAACACTCTTCACTTCTTCACCAAACACTCTTCACTTCTTCACCAAACACTCTTCACTTCTTCACCAAACACTTTTCAGTTCCTCACCAAACACTCTTCAGTTCTTCACCAAACACTTTTCAGTTCCTCAACAAACACTCTTCACTTCTTCACCAAACACTCTTCAGTTCTTCACCAAACACTCCTCTGTTCTTCACCAAACACTCTTCACTTCTTCACCAAACACTCTTCACTTCTTCACCAAACACTCTTCACTTCTTCACCAAACACTTTTCAGTTCCTCAACAAACACTCTTCAGTTCCTCAACAAACACTCTTCACTTCTTCACCAAACACTCTTCAGTTCTTCACCAAACACTCTTCAGTTCTTCACCAAACACTCTTCAGTTCTTCACCAAACACTCTTCAGTTCCTCAACAGACACTCTTCAGTTCTTCACCAAACACTCTTCACTTCTTCACCAAACACTCTTCACTTCTTCACCAAACACTCTTCACTTCTTCACCAAACACTTTTCAGTTCCTCACCAAACACTCTTCAGTTCTTCACCAAACACTCTTCACTTCTTCACCAAACACTCTTCACTTCTTCACCAAACACTTTTCACTTCTTCACCAAACACTCTTCAGTTCTTCACCAAACACTCTTCACTTCTTCACCAAACACTCTTCACTTCTTCACCAAACACTCTTCACTTCTTCACCAAACACTCTTCAGTTCTTCACAAACACTCTTCAGTTCTTCACAAACACTCTTCACTTCTTCACCAAACACTCTTCACTTCTTCACCAAACACTCTTCACTTCTTCACCAAACACTTTTCAGTTCCTCAACAAACACTCTTCAGTTCTTCACCAAACACTCTTCACTTCTTCACCAAACACTCTTCACTTCTTCACCAAACACTCTTCAGTTCTTCACCAAACACTCTTCAGTTCTTCAACAACCACTCTTCAGTTCTTCAACAAACATGTGTAACACATACTCATGCAGACAACTGTAAAACAGTTCAGTAGTGCGTCATAATTAATCAATCAATTAAAAAGAACTACTACTCTGATTTATAAATACATTACAATTTAAAGAGAATGTCTCTCTCACTCTCTCTTTCTCTCTTTCTCTCTCTCTCACTCTCTTTCTCTCTCTCTCTCACTCTCTCTTTCTCTCTCTCTCTCTCACTCTCTCTTTCTCTCTCTCTCTCTCTCTCTCTCTCTCTCTCAATTAAATTCTATTAAATTCAATTCAGTTGTGCTTTATTGGCCTGACAATTGTTTCAATGTATTTATCCAAAGCATTCCCAATCGTCCTACATGTACATACATAAAAAAATTACATAAATAAATACAATTTAAAAACAATATAAAAAAAATGAAATTTTAAATGTTTAAATCTCTCTCTCTCTCTCTCAGGCCGTGTGGTCCAGGTGTTTCCCCGTGTACGCTGAGGTGGACCGGCTCCTCTCCGAGAACACTATCGGTGAGGTGAAGATGGTGCAGGTGTATTTCGGCTTGCCTCTTCTGGACCGGACCCGCACCACACAGAGGGATCAGGGTGGAGGAGCTCTGCTGGACATCGGCATCTACTGTCTGCAGTTCGCTCTGATGGTGTTCAAGGGGGAAAAACCCCAGTCCATCCACGCCACAGGGGTCCTGGTGCCCTCAGGTACTGATCAGACACACACCACACTAACACACCCCACACTAACACACCCCACACTAACACACACCACACTAACACACCCCACACTAACACACACCACACTAACACATGCCACAGGGGTCCGGCTGCCCTCGGGTACTGATCAGACACACACCACACTAACACACACCACACTAACACACACCACACTAACACATGCCACAGGGGTCCGGCTGCCCTCGGGTACTGATCAGACACACCCCATACTAACATACACCACACTAACACACACCACAGGGGTCCTGCTGCCCTCAGGTACTGATCAGACACACACCACACTAACACACCCCATACTAACATACACCACACTAACACACACCACAGGGGTCCTGCTGCCCTCAGGTACTGATCAGACACACACCACACTAACACACCCCACACTAACATACACCACACTAACACACACCACAGGGGTCCTGCTGCCCTCAGGTACTGATCAGACACACACCACACTAACACACCCCATACTAACATACACCACACTAACACACACCACAGGGGTCCTGCTGCCCTCAGGTACTGATCAGACACACACCACACTAACACACCCCACACTAACATACACCACACTAACACACACCACAGGGGTCCTGCTGCCCTCAGGTACTGATCAGACACACACCACACTAACACACCCCACACTAACACACACCACACTAACACATGCCACAGGGGTCCGGCTGCCCTCGGGTACTGATCAGACACACACCACACTAACACACACCACACTAACACACACCACACTAACACACGCCACACTAACACACACCACACTAACACACGCCACACTAACACACGCCACAGGGGTCCGGCTGCCCTCGGGTACTGATCAGACACACACCACACTAACACACACCACACAAACACACACCACTGGGGTCCTGCTGCCCTCGGGTACTGATCAGACACACACCACACTAACACACACCACACAAACACACACCACAGGGGTCCTGCTGCCCTCAGGTACTGATCAGACACACACCACACTAACACACACCACACTAACACACACCACACTAACACACGCCACACTAACACACCCCACACTAGCACACCCCACACTAACACACGCCACAGGGGTCCGGCTGCCCTCGGGTACTGATCAGACACACACCACACTAACACACACCACACAAACACACACCACTGGGGTCCTGCTGCCCTCGGGTACTGATCAGACACACACCACACTAACACACACCACACTAACACACGCCACACTAACACACGCCACACTAACACACGCCACACTAACACACACCACACTAACACACACCACACTAACACACGCCACAGGGGTCCTGCTGCCCTCGGGTACTGATCAGACACACACCACACTAACACACCCCACTCAAACACACACCACACTAACACACGCCACACTAACACACACCACACTAACACACGCCACAGGGGTCCTGCTGCCCTCGGGTAATGATCAGACACACACCACACTAACACACCCCACTCAAACACACACCACACTAACACACACCACACTAACACACACCACACTAACACACACCACACTAACACACGCCCCGCTAACACACGCCACACTAACACACGCCACACTAACACACACCACACTAACACACACCACACTAACACACGCCACAGGGGTCCTGCTGCCCTCGGGTACTGATCAGACACACACCACACTAACACACACCACACTAACACACCCCACTCTAACACACACCACACTAACACACGCCACACTAACACACACCACTCTAACACACACCACACTAACACACGCCACACTAACACACACCACACTAACACACACCACTGGGGTCCTGCTGCCCTTGGGTACTGATCAGATACACACCACACTAACACACACCCCACTAACACACACCACACTAACACACACCACACTAACACACACCACACTAACACACACCACACTAACACACGCCACAGGGGTCCGGCTGCCCTCGGGTACTGATCAGACACACACCACACTAACACACACCACACAAACACACACCACACTAACACACGCCACACTAACACACACCACACTAACACACACCACACAAACACACACCACACTAACACACACCACACTAACACACACCACACTAACACACGCCACACTAACACACGCCACAGGGGTCCTGCTGCCCTCGGGTACTGATCAGACACACACCACACTAACACACACCCCACAAACACACACCACACTAACACACACCACACTAACACACTCCACACTAACACACGCCACACTAACACACGCCACAGGGGTCCTGCTGCCCTCGGGTACTGATCAGACACACACCACACTAACACACACCCCACAAACACACACCACACTAACACACACCCCACAAACACACACCACACTAACACACACCACACTAACACACGCCACACTAACACACGCCACACTAACACACACCACACTAACACGCACCACACTAACACACACCACAGGGGTCCTGCTGCCCTCGGGTACTGATCAGACACACACCACACTAACACACACCACACTAACACACACCACACTAACACACGCCACACTAACACACGCCACACTAACACACGCCACAGGGGTCCGGCTGCCCTCGGGTACTGATCAGACACACACCACACTAACACACCCCACACTAACACACACCACACTAACACACGCCACACTAACACACACCACACTAACACGCACCACACTAACACACACCACAGGGGTCCTGCTGCCCTCGGGTACTGATCAGACACACACCACACTAACACACACCACACTAACACCACACTAACACACACCACAGGGGTCCTGCTGCCCTTGGGTACTGATCAGACACACACCACATTAACACACACCACACTAACACCACACTAACACACACCACAGGGGTCCGGCTGCCCTCGGGTACTGATCAGACACACACCACACTAACACACCCCACACTAACACACACCACACTAACACACGCCACACTAACACACACCACACTAACACGCACCACACTAACACACACCACAGGGGTCCTGCTGCCCTCGGGTACTGATCAGACACACACCACACTAACACACACCACACTAACACCACACTAACACACACCACACTAACACACACCACAGGGGTCCTGCTGCCCTTGGGTACTGATCAGATACAATTAATCCACCACATTATTTACAGCCGATATTCTAGTGCAACAAAGGTTTTTGTGTGAGATGTTTCAGATGACCTGATCATGATCTTAGCGTGATCTGTGTGTGTCAGGAGTGGACGAGTCGATGGTGGTGGTGTTGAAGTTCTCCGGGAACAGGATGGCTTTATGTACTTGCACTCTCTCCTGTTCACTCCCGAACGACGCCACCATCTGTGGAACCAGAGGAACCATCAGAGTGAGTGACTGAGAACACACACACACACACACACTTACCGTGGTGCTTCATTTCACATCATTTTACAGGCACAATTCAAAGCGACTAATATTGCATTCAAGATATGCATGGGGTGTAACAATATATCATGTCACAATATATCGCAATACAAAAATGCAACAATATTTATCGTAGATAGTGACAATATGTATTGTGTATAGTTCAACCAAAATAAAAATTACTGTATGAGAATAAATTCAAGTTTTCAGCGTTTTAGTGTAAGTACTACATTTAACTACTATATGATGTTCAATATATTGTATAATAATGCAATGGGGGAATATTTGTGGGCCTGATAATGCCAATGTCTGTTACCAGTAAAAAGTGTCTGACATTATTTTAAATATATCTAGTCAGTGACATATTCGTCTGAAATAAATCAGAATCATGAATATTGTTATTCTAGTGTCTCTATTGTCCTGTGCTTTGGGTTTCAGCACCAAATCCAAGCCTATTCATTTACACACACAGTGTAACACCAAATTTAGCCTTAACCTTTTATGTCTTGGTGCATCGCAATAATATCATATCGAGATATGTATCGAATCGTGACATTAGGGTATCGTTACACCCCTAGCATCTATTATTGCATGCATGCATTCCCTGGGAGTCGAACCCATGACCTTGGTGTTGCTTGCGCCGTGATCTACTGTTTGAGTTACAGCTGTAATTACAAACCAGTGTTGTTTAATGCAGAATAATGCAGTTGGGTTATGCCCACTGATCTGTCGCCTGCTCTGTGCACTAGGTGGCGAATCCCATGCACTGCCCAACCACTCTAGAAGTGAACGGGATAAAGACCGAGTTCCCTCTCCCTGAGCCCGCGCTGCCTCTGAACTTCGAGAACAGCACCGGACTGAGATACGAGGCAGAAGAAGTGAGACGCTGCCTCCTGAAAGGTAACACACACTTGCCCCGTTCACACTACAAGCGACAAAGCGACACGATACCATTCATTTTAATGGGGAGCCGACGATTTCCGGTGACGCGCGCGACAATAGTCACCAGAGGCTCTATCAATAACAACTGTATAGTTCCGTACCGTAAGACCGTAAGATTTTTATATAAAAGTGCAAAATTGTGGAATTCATTACTGAATTTAAAACCATGACTGAGTTCAAACTGTTTAAAGGGATACTCCACTGGTTTTTCATATTAAACTATGTTATTCCCTTAACTAAGACGAGTTGATACATACCTCTCTCGTCTCAGTGCGCGCACTATATCGCTCTGTATTTCCGCAAAACTATGTTAGCACTTAGCTTAGCCCAGTGCATTAAATATGGGCCAAAAAGAGAAGCGACCAAACACTTCCTCGTTTTCCCTATTTAAACACAGTTACTCGAGTAGTGTAACTCGACCTGGGCTGGTGACACAAAATAAAACGTTGTGTTTTTCTAGGCGTTTGAAATCGATGACTATATTGTATGGCGGAATACCATAGCAAGTGCATTTGAGCAGTTCGACTTTGCGCAATAATATCATCACTCGTGAAAAGTCCTCTTTCCGGCTCCCGCTTCCCCTCCCTCTCATTCTTGTTCAGAGCAGCTAACCATGCTCTCCGCTGGATGTGGTGTGTTGGAATTCGGTGAAAAATGACAGCACTATGTACATTCTCCTTATTTTCACAACCCTTTACGATGCATGTTTTAACCATGATTGTACACAAACTAGCTTCCAACAACCTGTTACTTCATCAACTCCGCTCAAACTACTACTACCGGCGCATGTCACGTTGGTTGTATTGACGGAATATAGTTAAGTTAAGGTATAGTTAAGGGAATAACATAGTTTAATATGAAAAACCGGTGGAGTATCCCTTTAAGTCTTGGATGAAATCGAAACAGGAATGTACCCATTTGTAGATAACTGGTTTGTGTATGTAAGTGATTCATTTGGTGTGTTTATAGAGATGTTTTTAAGATGAAATAGTAAACGTTGTAGTGTAAAGGGCCAACCATGGACTGGAGTTGAAAATTAGCAATAGCTAAACTCTTTTTGCATAGCATCAGTTACAGACTTGTTTTGTACTGTTTAATTGCAATGTCCATGTCAAATAAATGAATAAATAAAAATAAGATAAAACAGCGACCGTTGGCGACCAGATGGGGCGTGTCTGGCGACGCGACAAAGTTGAGATCTGTTTAACTTTATGCAAATGAAGAGCGACAACCAATAGGAGTGAAGTGAGTGGAGCGCACGTGATCCGTCGCTCTTCAGTGCTAAATCTGACCGAGAAGCTCATTTTAGCAGTTAGAAACTGTCCTATAATTTATGATATATCGCCGTGTACTGTGGTATTCACCGTACTGGCGGGATTGTTTTCGGTAGAATACACTCTTAAAAATAAAGCTTCCAAAATAGGGGTCATTGAAGAACCATTTTGGTTCCCAAAAAACCTTTTAGTGAATCGTTCTAAAAAGAACCATTTTCTGAGATGATTTGCCGCTCGTTCCTCCTAGTGTCAGATCAAACATCCAAAAGTCAATTTTTTATTAACTTTGAGAAAGGTTTGTGTAAGATAAATAATCATTCTGTTAAATGTAATGTAATGGTTCTTCATCTGCATTATTGACTCCATAAAGAACCATTTTGTTCCACACAAGTTTATTTATAGAGGAAAAAGGTTCTTTAGATTATTAATATGTTCAAAAAAATGGTTCTTTTTAGAACGATTCACTAAAAGGTGTTTTGGGAACCAAAATGGTTCTTCAATGACCCCTATTTTGGAAGCTTTATCTTTAAGAGTGTAGCACCAGGGACATTTGCGCGGGAACACGCCTCCTCTTTTCCCTGATCCGCCCCGCGAGCGCAAGTTCATTCCCTAATTTACCCGAATTTACCGCGTCTGTGGAGGGAAAAGTCCCTGTGTCGCGTGCAAAACAGGAATCATACATACGCCGTGTACAAAGTCCATTACTCTGGGTGGAAGATAGAGCCCAGAAACACAAGATGTGAAGTATCTCATGAGTTCTGGGTGTCATGCATCCGTCCTGAGCGACTCATCTGTCTTCTTTAATTAAAATAAATAAATAAATGTATGCTTGCAAACCGTGCAGAGATGACATTAATGATTTACAACTTTGTATACAATACACAAAATATATCAACGATATGTTCAATCTCATCTGAACATACAGGAGAAGAAAAAGAAGTTAACAATGATTTGCTAAAAAAAGAAAATTAGCAAAGGAAAAATAGGAGAAGATAGAGAAAAAAAAGACCATGAGAGTCAGATATTATTTTATACATCACTTAGAGTGTATAAATTAAAATCATTACAAATTGAGGTTGTTTTACTTGCTTTCTTATTTAGTGAGGATGAATTGGTGTTAAGGTACAGTTTAAATTCTTTCAGCAAAAAAAGAGAAAAACTGGTTTATTGTTGGTGAATTTTCATTTATGTACATAAAATTTGCCAAGAAAATAAATTAAATTGATCACAAAGCAAGCTTTGTTTTTAGTTGGGTCAAAAATCAAAGTATCCAAAAAATAATGTCTTTAAAGGTTACGGATATATCTTGTTGGATCTTATCTTTAATAAATGTGTCAATATTTTCCATCATTGTTCAGTATAGAAACATGACCAAAATAAATGATAAACAGTTTCTGTGTGAACGTGGTAAAATGAGCATCTTGTGTCAATATTAATTTTATATTTAATCATTAAATATTGAACAGGGTCAAATTTATTTAATATTTTCAAAGACAATCCTTTGCTTTATTAATGAGAAAATATTCTTGTTGTAAGGACCACATTTTTTTCCAATTAAAAATTTTCAATAAATTATTCCAGTAAAATATTGCAGGAGATACAGAAATAATATATTCAAGAAAAAGGTGTCTAACTGTAATATTTCAGTTTTTGTTTTCTAAAAAAAACAAACATATTTCACCCATTGTAGTTTCTATTGGTTCAGGAAAAGTAGTAGTTGTAGTAGAAGGGTGAATGCAATTTTTTAAATCTCTCATCTGTCTTTCAGGACTGAAGGAGAGCATTAAAATGTCCCTGACAGACTCAGAGCTTCTAACTGGGATCATGGACGTGGCCCGGAGGCAGGTGGGCGTGGTTTATGAGCAGGACAGCCAATGACTGCCCTCCATTCGTTGCTTGATCTGAGGCCTGAATGGACGGTGCTACTCAGGAAAAGATTACGTTTGAACATTTGTATAATAAACAGTCATGTGTGTGTGTAGTAGTGGAGATTATTATGCACAATAAACATGACACTAACTGTGGAATCTTTTCTTCAGTTTGCCATGAGTGATTATGAAAGTGAATTTTAGTTTGTTCAAAATATTGAAAGATGTATTTTTCGGCATGGACAACAGTGTACCATAAAAATTGTTGTATATTGTAAACTAGTTATTATACTACTATATATATATACTATATATACTACTAAAATATAGTAGGCAGTATACAGTAGGCTACACTGCTCATTTCTGAAATAAAGAGTTTGTCACCATCTGCTGGTTCTTACAGTAGTGATGCGAGAAACGAAGCTTTTCGAAACTCTGAATCAATTGAACCAATTCATTCACAAAATGATTCACTGATTCGAAGCTCTGATACGTCACACGCTGGCGACCCCTGCTGGACACAACTGTGAAAATGCTGAGAAAACTGCATAAAACCTTTTACAAACTAATTGCAAATGTTTTATTGACAGTGTGGTCAATTCAATACAATTCATGATTCATCTAATACCAATACATATGAGGTGTCTGCATAATATTTGTTATTTTATTAAATTGTAGGGCTTGTTTTATGATGAGCTTGGTTAATCACGCTAATAAGAGACTATTAACTAAAACTCTAAAACACTTATGTGTCATTAAAAAATGTCGACACATTTATATAACTTAAAAAAGAGCATCGCCCCCTAGCGGCGAACCATAGAACTTTCGAAACGTTTCGAAACAGTTATGACGTAACGACGCCTCGTTTAGTGAACTCACGTGACTTTGGTAGTGTGACACGCGCTCCGAATCACGAAACAAATATTTAGCAAATCTTTCGAAGTTTCAAGCTTCACGAAGCGTGTTTCGAAAGCGCCCGTCTAACACACACACACACACACACTCAGAGAGAGAGAGAGAGAGAGAGAGGCCATGGTGTCGATCAGGTGGGGAATCTGCAGCGCTGGAAGAATCAGTCATGACTTTACAGTGGCACTGAGGACTCTCTCGCCAGAACAACACCAGGTACAGCAAACACACCTGAGAAACTTCATTCAGCTCAGTGTCAAACTACAGGATAAACATACGCAACACACACACACACACACACACACACACACACACACACACACACACACACACACACACACACACACACACACACACACACACACACACACACACACACACACACACACACACTCACTCACACACACACTTAATTATGCACAAGGATAGATACATTGTTGCATGTAATATAATGTTTAATTATGCTGAAGGATAGATACATTGTTGCATGTAATATAGTGTTTAATTATGCACAAGGATAGATACATTGTTGCATACAATATAGTGTTTAATTATGCACAAGGATAGATACATTGTTGCATACAATATAGTGTTTAATTATGCACAAGGATAGATACATTGTTGCATACAATATAGTGTTTAATTATGCACAAGGATAGATACATTGTTGCATGTAATATAATGTTTAATTATGCTGAAGGATAAATACATTGTTGCATATATAATATTTAATTATGCTCAAGGATAGATATATTGTTGCATGTAATATAATGTTTAATTATGCTCAGGGATAGATACATTGTTGCATATTATATAATATTTAATTATGCTCAAGAATAGATACATTGTTGCATGTAATATAATATTTAATTATGCTCAAGGATAGATATATTGTTGCATGTAATATAATGTTTAATTATGCTCAGGGATAGATACATTGTTGCATATTATATAATATTTAATTATGCTCAAGAATAGATACATTGTTGCATGCAATATAGTGTTTAATTATGCACTACAACAATAACAGTATATGTATTTAATAAAAATTGTAAAGTAAAATATAAATCTGGCATTTTTTATTATAATTGTAAGAATTATATTCAAATGCCATTTAATTGCTGAAACAGGTGGTGGCTGTTGCTGCACGTGACCTGACGCATGCGCAGGAGTTTGCGCGGAAGCACAGCATCCCACGCGCATACGGCAGCTATGAAGAGCTGGCCAAAGATCCCGAGATCGGTGAGACAATATACTGATCTCAGAACAGCGTCTGCGCAAAACTTTGAAAATATTGAAAATATCTAGCTTCTATTATGTTACATTATTTTTTATACTCAAATAGTACTGCAAAGGGTATGTATATATATACATATACATATATATATCTATATATATTTGATCTTTTTAATCAGTTTTTATCTTAAAGGGGTCATCGGATGCAAAATTCACTTTTATATGGTGTTTGCAAATAAATGTGTCTTTGCAGTGTGAACACAACCAACATACAGTGAAAAGAAATGTGTTCACTCACACATTTTTTTAATCTACAAAAAGCCTAAACACTCAATAATCAAGCCGTTTGGATTTTCTGTGCAATATGATGTCATATTGCTCATGCTCCGCCCACGGCCGCTGATGGAATGTCCCGTATTAGCATATTTCCCATATTAGCATATTTCCCGTATTAGCATATTTCCTCCCTCAGCCATTTGTATACTGTCCACCAAGGCATAATTTTACGTGTCTTGTGTCGACACCCCTCACAGTGTAGAGTGTAGAGATGTTCCAGATGTGTAGTGAGTGTGTAGAGATGATGTTACAGATATGTAGTGAGTGTGTAGAGATGTTCCAGATGTGTAGTGAGTGTGTAGAGATGCTGATGTGCTCCAGATGTGTAGTGAGTGTGTAGAGATGCTGATGTGCTCCAGAGGTGTAGTGAGTGTGTAGAGATGATGTTACAGATATGTAGTGAGTGTGTAGAGATGTTCCAGATGTGTAGTGAGTGCGTAGAGATGCTGATGTGCTCCAGATGTGTAGTGAGTGTGTAGAGATGATGTTCCAGATGTGTAGTGAGTGCGTAGAGATGCTGATGTGCTCCAGATGTGTAGTGAGTGTGTAGAGATGATGTTACAGATGTGTAGTGAGTGTGTAGAGATGATGTTACAGATGTGTAGTGAGTGTGTAGAGATGTTCCAGATGTGTAGTGAGTGTAGAGATGCTGATGTGTTCCAGATGTGTAGTAAGAGTGTATATCTGCTGATGTGTTCCAGATGTGTAGTGAGTGTGTAGAGATGCTGATGTGTTCCAGACGTGTAGTGAGAGTGTAGAGATGCTGATGTGTTCCAGATGTGTAGTGTGTGTGTAGAGATTCTGATGTGTTCCAGATGTGTAGTGAGAGTGTAGAGATGCTGATGTGTTCCAGATGTGTAGTGAGTGTAAAGATGCTGATGTGTTCCAGATGTGTAGTGTGTGTGTAGAGATGCTGATGTGTTCCAGATGTGTAGTGAGTGTAAAGATGCTGATGTGTTCCAGATGTGTAGTAAGAGTGTAGAGATGCTGATGTGCTCCAGATGTGTAGTAAGAGTGTAGAGATGCTGATGTGTTCCAGATGTGTAGTGAGTGTGTAGAGATGCTGATGTGTTCCAGATGTGTAGTGAGAGTGTAGAGATGCTGATGTGTTCCAGATGTGTAGTAAGAGTGTAGAGATGCTGATGTGTTCCAGATGTGTAGTGAGTGTGTAGAGATGCTGATGTGTTCCAGATGTGTAGTGAGAGTGTAGAGATGCTGATGTGTTCCAGATGTGTAGTGAGTGTGTAGAGATGCTGATGTGTTCCAGATGTGTAGTGAGAGTGTAGAGATGCTGATGTGTTCCAGATGTGTAGAGAGAGTGTAGAGATGCTGATGTGTTCCAGATGTGTAGTGAGAGTGTAGAGATGCTGATGTGTTCCAGATGTGTAGTGAGAGTGTAGAGATGCTGATGTGTTCCAGATGTGTAGTGAGTGTAGAGATGCTGATGTGCTCCAGATGTGTAGTATGTGTGTAGAGATGCTGATGTGTTCCAGATGTGTAGTGAGTGTGTAGAGATGCTGATGTGTTCCAGAAGTGTAGTGAGAGTGTAGAGATGCTGATGTGTTCCAGATGTGTAGTGAGAGTGTAGAGATGCTGATGTGTTCCAGATGTGTAGTAAGAGTGTAGAGATGCTGATGTGTTCCAGATGTGTAGTGAGTGTGTAGAGATGCTGATGTGTTCCAGATGTGTAGTGAGAGTGTAGAGATGCTGATGTGTTCCAGATGTGTAGTGTGTGTAGAGATGCTGATGTGTTCCAGATGTGTAGTGAGTGTGTAGAGATGCTGATGTGTTCCAGATGTGTAGTGAGAGTGTAGAGATGCTGATGTGTTCCAGATGTGTAGAGAGAGTGTAGAGATGCTGATGTGTTCCAGATGTGTAGTGAGAGTGTAGAGATGCTGATGTGTTCCAGATGTGTAGTGTGTGTATAGATGCTGATGTGCTCCAGATGTGTAGTATGTGTGTAGAGATGCTGATGTGTTCCAGATGTGTAGTGAGTGTGTAGAGATGCTGATGTGTTCCAGAAGTGTAGTGAGAGTGTAGAGATGCTGATGTGTTCCAGATGTGTAGTGAGAGTGTAGAGATGCTGATGTGTTCCAGATGTGTAGTGAGAGTGTAGAGATGCTGATGTGTTCCAGATGTGTAGTGAGTGTGTAGAGATGATTATGTTTTCCAGACGTGTAGTAAGTGTAGAGATGCTGATGTGTTCCAGATGTGTAGTGAGAGTGTAGAGATGATGATGTGTTCCAGATGTGTAGTGAGTGTGTAGAGATGATGATGTGTTCCAGATGTGTAGTAAGAGTGTAGAGATGGTGATGTGTTCCAGATGTGTAGTGAGTATGTAGAGATGATGATGTGTTCCAGATGTGTAGTGAGAGTGTAGAGATGCTGATGTGTTCCAGATGTGTAGTGAGTCTGTAGAGATGATGATGTGTTCCAGATGTGTAGTAAGAGTGTAGAGATGCTGATGTGTTCCAGATGTGTAGTGAGTGTGTAGAGATGCTGATGTGTTCCAGATGTGTGGTGAGAGTGTAGAGATGCTGATGTGTTCCAGATGTGTAGTGAGAGTGTAGAGATGCTGATGTGTTCCAGATGTGTAGTGAGTGTGTAGAGATGCTGATGTGTTCCAGATGTGTAGTGAGTGTGTAGAGATGCTGATGTGTTCCAGATGTGTAGTAAGAGTGTAGAGATGCTGATGTGTTCCAGATGTGTAGTGAGAGTGTATATCTGCTGATGTGTTCCAGATGTGTAGTGAGTGTGTAGAGATGATGATGTGTTCCAGATGTGTAGTAAGAGTGTAGAGATGCTGATGTGTTCCAGATGTGTAGTGAGTGTGTAGAGATGCTGATGTGTTCCAGATGTGTAGTAAGAGTGTAGAGATGCTGATGTGTTCCAGATGTGTAGTGAGTGTGTAGAGATGATGATGTGTTCCAGATGTGTAGTAAGAGTGTAGAGATGCTGATGTGTTCCAGATGTGTAGTGAGAGTGTAGAGATGCTGATGTGTTCCAGAAGTGTAGTAAGAGTGTAGAGATGCTGATGTGTTCCAGATGTGTAGTGAGTGTGTAGAGATGCTGATGTGTTCCAGATGTGTAGTAAGAGTGTAGAGATGTTGATGTGTTCCAGATGTGTAGTAAGAGTGTAGAGATGCTGATGTGTTCCAGATGTGTAGTGAGTGTGTAGAGATGCTGATGTGTTCCAGATGTGTAGTAAGAGTGTAGAGATGCTGATGTGTTCCAGATGTGTAGTGAGTGTGTAGAGATGATTATGTTTTCCAGACGTGTAGTAAGTGTAGAGATGCTGATGTGTTCCAGATGTGTAGTGAGAGTGTAGAAATGCTGATGTGTTCCAGATGTGTAGTGAGTGTGTAGAGATGATGATGTGTTCCAGATGTGTAGTAAGAGTGTAGAGATGCTGATGTGTTCCAGATGTGTAGTGAGTATGTAGAGATGATGATGTGTTTCAGATGTGTAGTGAGTGTAGAGATGCTGATGTGTTCCAGATGTGTAGTGAGTCTGTAGAGATGATGATGTGTTCCAGATGTGTAGTAAGAGTGTAGAGATGCTGATGTGTTCCAGATGTGTAGTGAGTGTGTAGAGATGCTGATGTGTTCCAGATGTGTAGTGAGAGTGTAGAGATGCTGATGTGTTCCAGATGTGTAGTGAGTGTGTAGAGATGCTGATGTGTTCCAGATGTGTAGTAAGAGTGTAGAGATGCTGATGTGTTCCAGATGTGTAGTAAGAGTGTATATCTGCTGATGTGTTCCAGATGTGTAGTGAGTGTGTAGAGATGATGATGTGTTCCAGATGTGTAGTGAGTGTGTAGAGATGCTGATGTGTTCCAGATGTGTAGTAAGAGTGTAGAGATGCTGATGTGTTCCAGATGTGTAGTAAGAGTGTAGAGATGCTGATGTGTTCCAGATGTATAGTAAGAGTGTAGAGATGCTGATGTGTTCCAGATGTGTAGTGAGTGTGTAGAGATGCTGATGTGTTCCAGATGTGTAGTAAGAGTGTAGAGATGCTGATGTGTTCCAGATGTGTAGTGAGAGTGTAGAGATGCTGATGTGTTCCAGATGTGTAGTGAGTGTGTAGAGATGCTGATGTGTTCCAGATGTGTAGTATGTGTGTAGAGATGCTGATGTGTTCCAGATGTGTAGTGAGTGTGTAGAGATGCTGATGTGTTCCAGAAGTGTAGTGAGAGTGTAGAGATGCTGATGTGTTCCAGATGTGTAGTGAGTGTGTAGAGATGCTGATGTGTTCCAGATGTGTAGTGAGAGTGTAGAGATGCTGATGTGTTCCAGATGTGTAGTGAGTGTGTAGAGATGCTGATGTGTTCCAGATGTGTAGTGAGAGTGTAGAGATGCTGATGTGTTCCAGATGTGTAGTGAGTGTGTAGAGATGCTGATGTGTTCCAGATGTGTAGTGAGAGTGTAGAGATGCTGATGTGTTCCAGATGTGTAGTGAGTGTGTAGAGATGATTATGTTTTCCAGACGTGTAGTAAGTGTAGAGATGCTGATGTGTTCCAGATGTGTAGTGAGAGTGTAGAAATGCTGATGTGTTCCAGATGTGTAGTGAGTGTGTAGAGATGATGATGTGTTCCAGATGTGTAGTAAGAGTGTAGAGATGCTGATGTGTTCCAGATGTGTAGTGAGTATGTAGAGATGATGATGTGTTTCAGATGTGTAGTGAGTCTGTAGAGATGATGATGTGTTCCAGATGTGTAGTAAGAGTGTAGAGATGCTGATGTGTTCCAGATGTGTAGTGAGTGTGTAGAGATGCTGATGTGTTCCAGATGTGTAGTGAGAGTGTAGAGATGCTGATGTGTTCCAGATGTGTAGTGAGAGTGTAGAGATGCTGATGTGTTCCAGATGTGTAGTGAGTGTGTAGAGATGCTGATGTGTTCCAGATGTGTAGTAAGAGTGTAGAGATGCTGATGTGTTCCAGATGTGTAGTGAGTGTGTAGAGATGCTGATGTGTTCCAGATGTGTAGTTAGTGTGTAGAGATGCTGATGTGTTCCAGATGTGTAGTAAGAGTGTAGAGATGCTGATGTGTTCCAGATGTGTAGTAAGAGTGTATATCTGCTGATGTGTTCCAGATGTGTAGTGAGTGTGTAGAGATGATGATGTGTTCCAGATGTGTAGTGAGTGTGTAGAGATGCTGATGTGTTCCAGATGTGTAGTAAGAGTGTAGAGATGCTGATGTGTTCCAGATGTGTAGTAAGAGTGTAGAGATGCTGATGTGTTCCAGATGTATAGTAAGAGTGTAGAGATGCTGATGTGTTCCAGATGTGTAGTGAGTGTGTAGAGATGCTGATGTGTTCCAGATGTGTAGTAAGAGTGTAGAGATGCTGATGTGTTCCAGATGTGTAGTGAGAGTGTAGAGATGCTGATGTGTTCCAGATGTGTAGTGAGAGTGTAGAGATGCTGATGTGTTCCAGATGTGTAGTGAGAGTGTATATCTGCTGATGTGTTCCAGATGTGGTGTATGTGGGCACCATCCACCCTCATCATCTGTCGGTGGGCGTTCTCTTCATGAACTCTAAGAAGAACCTCCTGTGTGAGAAACCGTTGGCCATGAACCTGAAGGAAGTCCGGGAACTGATCGCCACCGCAAAGAAGAACGACGTCTTCCTCATGGAGGTGAGCAGAGGTTCAGGTGTTCGGCTTTGTTCAAATTATAGAGAGATTTTTAGAGGGAAAACATAATAATTTGTATGATTGTTTTTTTAATGAAGTTGAAAACAATGTGAAGACTCTCCCCCTTTAATTGATCAGTATAACTAAGTTTGTGGAGACTGTTTTAAGCATGATTCTGTCTTTTGCTTGACTTTATAGTCATAATATTATGTACATACCACAAATTATGTCAGAGATTTGAATTGTGTTATTTATTTATTTTTTATTTATTATGGCTTTGTTATACTAGTTTATTTACCTATTTTGTATTTATTTATTACGACTATTATTGTTATATTAATATATGCTTAATTATTTTGGCGGAAAGCATTATTGCTGGAAAAAAATAAATAACTTGATGTAATGTAATTGTAATTTTTTGTTAATGATTTGGAAAAGTTTACAAATAAATATAAAAAAAATGCATACAATATTTACATATATATACACGTATAAAAATAACACATATAAAAATCAATACAATGACTATAAAGAGATTAAACTTTATTAAACACATTTAATTAATGTTAAAAAAAAATATTTTAAAATATGTGAAATTAATTAATAATATAAATATGAATATAATAAATTATGATGATAATAAAAAACTAAATCATATTCAACTTAAATGCCTGGAGCTTGTCTTAAAAGTCATCAGTGTGAGCCAGGTTATTATTTATGACTATTAGAGCTGGTTCATCTGTTCTGCAGGCGGTCTGGACCCGCTTCTTCCCGGCCTCCGTGGAGGTCCGCCGGCTGCTGTCCCGGGACGAGGTGGGCGAGGTGAAGCTGGTGCGGGCAGATTTCGGGGCGTCTCTCATGCATGTGTCTCGGGCCGTGGAGAAGGATCTGGGAGGAGGAGCTCTGATCGACATCGGCATCTACTGTCTGCAGTTTGTGCTCATGGTGTTTAACGGAGAGAAACCGGAGCGCGTGCAAGCGACGGGATTCTGTCTGGACACTGGTACTGAACTCACGCTAACAACATATTACAGGCCAAACAGATAGATTTCAGATTTCACAAATACTTTATTAATCCCCGGGGGGAAATTCTTTGTCACAGTTGCACACTTGTCAAGGCATAAAGAATAGAGATAATAATAAAAGGTAGATTGATAAAGAGTATAGATATAAAATGTAAGAAATATAAAGAAGGATGGGTATGTACAATTTACATTATTCGATAATTGTTATGATGAACATTTACATTATTAAAAATTATTATTGTCAACCAAAAGACTAGAGGAATAAATAGCAGCAAAGAATATTACACATTCATTTCATACACAGATAATTTGCACAAAAAAAACAGAAAAATTGTCCAGTTAAAAAAAAAAAAGATGATGATGATGACGTATTTGATGCACATCACTTTATAATAACATTATATATATATATATATATTATATATAGACTGCCGTTCAAAAGTTTGGGATCGGTAATATTTTTAATGTTTTTAAAAGAAGTCTCTTGTGCTCACTAATGCTGCATTCATTTTATAAAAAATATAGCAACAAAAAAACAGTAATACTGTTAAATATTATTATAATGTAAATCAGCAGTTTTCTATGTGAATATCTAGTAAAGTGTAATTTATTCCTGTGATCAAAGCTGTATTTAAGCATCATTACTCCAGTCTTCAGTGTCACATGATCCTTCAGAAATCACTATGATGTGATGATTTGATGATTTATATGATGATTTGATGCTCAAGAAACATTTATGATTATTATCAGTGTTGAAAACGTTACGTATGCAACTCTCAATGAATGATGAAATAGGGGTTCGAAAGGGAATCAGGATTGTATAGAAAGTTATATATATATCTGGTGAAAGATATAAAGGTGTATATCCACAGGTGTGTTTGACTGTGATATCCACAGGTGTGTTTGACTGTGATATCCACAGGTGTGTATATCCACTGGTGTGTTTGACTGTAATATCCACAGGTGTGTATATCCACAGGTGTGTTTGACTGTGATATCCACAGGTGTGTTTGACTGTAATATCCACAGGTGTGTATATCCACAGGTGTGTTTGACTGTAATATCCACAGGTGTGTATATCCACAGGTGTGTTTGACTGTGATATCCACAGGTGTGTTTGACTGTCATATCCACAGGTGTGTTTGACTGTGATATCCACAGGTGTGTATATCCACAGGTGTGTTTGACTGTAATATCCACAGGTGTGTATATCCACAGGTGTGTTTGACTGTGATATCCACAGGTGTGTTTGACTGTGATATCCACAGGTGTGTTTGACTGTAATATCCACAGGTGTGTATATCCACAGGTGTGTTTGACTGTAATATCCACAGGTGTGTATATCCACAGGTGTGTTTGACTGTGATATCCACAGGTGTGTTTGACTGTCATATCCACAGGTGTGTTTGACTGTGATATCCACAGGTGTGTATATCCACAGGTGTGTTTGACTGTAATATCCACAGGTGTGTTTGACTGTGATATCCACAGGTGTATATCCACAGGTGTGTATATCCACAGGTGTGTTTGACTGTGATATCCACAGGTGTGTTTGACTGTAATATCCACAGGTGTGTATATCCACAGGTGTGTTTGACTGTGATATCCACAGGTGTGTTTGACTGTAATATCCACAGGTGTGTATATCCACAGGTGTGTTTGACTGTGATATCCACTGGTGTGTTTGACTGTAATATCCACAGGTGTGTATATCCACAGGTGTGTTTGACTGTGATATCCACAGGTGTGTTTGACTGTAATATCCACAGGTGTGTTTGACTGTAATATCCACAGGTGTGTTTGACTGTGATATCCACAGGTGTGTATATCCACAGGTGTGTATATCCACAGGTGTGTTTGACTGTGATATCCACAGGTGTGTTTGACTGTAATATCCACAGGTGTGTATATCCACAGGTGTGTTTGACTGTGATATCCACAGGTGTGTATATCCACTGGTGTGTTTGACTGTAATATCCACAGGTGTGTATATCCACAGGTGTGTTTGACTGTGATATCCACAGGTGTGTATATCCACAGGTGTGTTTGACTGTGATATCCACAGGTGTGTTTGACTGTGATATCCACAGGTGTGTTTGACTGTAATATCCACAGGTGTGTATATCCACAGGTGTGTTTGACTGTAATATCCACAGGTGTGTATATCCACAGGTGTGTTTGACTGTGATATCCACAGGTGTGTTTGACTGTGATATCCACAGGTGTGTTTGACTGTGATATCCACAGGTGTGTATATCCACAGGTGTGTTTGACTGTGATATCCACAGGTGTGTATATCCACAGGTGTGTTTGACTGTAATATCCAAAGGTGTGTATATCCACAGGTGTAGATGAAGCGATGATCGTCACACTGATGTTCTCAGGACACAGAATGGCCGTCTGTACCTGCTCAATCTCCACTGATCTTCCTAGCGAGGCCATCATCGTCGGGACCAAAGGCACCATCAAGGTCTGTTCTCGTTCCCGCTCATGTAGAACTGCTCTCATCTGAGATCATATATTACTGTAACTGCTGTCATATTCTGGCAAATGCAGCTTTTAAAGTGAATTTATTGTTGTACTGTTGAAACTAAATCACATACACCCAAACATCAGGTGATCTTGATTCAGATTATTTACATTCATTCAGTCTATGTTCGTTTCATTTACAGTCTTAACGTCAAAACGAAACGGCTTATGACTCGTTTGAAAAACGATTCGTTTCATTGACTCAGAGTCGACTCCTACTTTTGAGAGACAATAACTTTATTTACAGTGCACTTTCAGATTTAAAACTTTGCAGGATGTTTTCATTGACTTAGAGCTGTTACACACACTGCATGATAGGTCATTTTCATAAATCCATAATAGGAGCAGTTTACAGGCACATTCCGAGATGCATCTTCTGTTATTTTTGTGAGCTTGTCTTATTTTTATTTTTTTTATTTTTTAAACCTTTATTTAACCAGGAGAGTCCCACTGAGATTAAGAACCTCTTTTGCAAGGGTGACCTGGCCGAGACAGGCAGCAAATACAAACATACAAGTACAAACAAAAAACACAGAAGATTAAAACTAACATTTCATATAATCATTTAAAATAATTTACAGTTTAAGAGCATTTACATATTAAGGCATCTGCCTCTAAATCCTGCATTTTGTATTTAAATGCATTTAGCGAGATTAATTCAATGAGTTTCAAGTCCTTTTGCAATGTATTCCATGATGAAGGTGCTGAATACAGACAGAGACTATTTATATAGAGACATGCCACTTCCTCAATCCTCTATACAGCTATATAGGGAAAACCTGTGACGCCAAAGATGGCGGTTATGCACATGTCCCGCCCCTCCCGCTGGAAAGCCAATCGTCTCCTTTTAACAGTCAAGCCGGGAAACATTTAAGCCTATCGTCTGGTTCCACTGACGCACAGTTGAGGTTCGCGACAGTGGAATATACGTTACTGTTTGAAAAGGCGGCAGATTTTATATGCAGTGTATGTGTGCGTTGTGTAAATATCAGACATCCCAAGTGTCCACCGCATATTGATAGCGGCTCCCTGATGCCCGCAAATTAGTTCAAATCTCCCAGGATCTAGAGCGAGCGAGCGAGAGCTCACACATACTGTGTTTCAAACCGTGCCAGAGAGGGAGAGAACCCTTGCGCATGTGTAGTAAAGTATAACCTGTGGGGAAAAAGGCGTTTTAAACCTTATTTTGGGGCAAAGTCATCAAACTTTTTCAGCGATTTTTTATCATATTTTACTGCTGTTTCTATACATGCAGTTTTTATGTCCCGGTGACCAGTGAAAGTGCAGTTCTGACTCTCTGCCCATTCATTTAGACAGGAGCTGGTCTTGTTAGTCCGAAATAGCTGCCCGGAGGCGTTGCCAAGATGGCGGCCGAGTGGCATGACTTGCCTAAAAGGACTTTGGTACAGAAATGCCTTCTTTCCCGTTTTCCGTACGGGCCTTTGGCTCAGAGAGCATAAAGAAGTCCTGGGAACGTAAAGAGTGTTGCCCATTTCTTTTCTGTATGATATGAACGCATAGATAGCTTGGCAGCAGACAAAGAATAGCCTTTTATATGAAAGTGTACCAATGACTTAGCCTTCGAGTGGCTGGAGGCCATCCAGCCCGAGAGTAGCTCACAGTGGCGCTTTACAGTTTGTAATGAGCCTCAAAGAAGCATTAAAACTGTGTCAATCATACGAAGATTATGTGCAGAGGTATGCATATATAAAAGAACTCTTATTAAAGGAACACTACACTTTTTTTGGAAATAGGCTTATTTTCCAACTCCCTGAAGCCCTTTCACACAGCGCGTTGATCCCGGGAAATTGCCGGAACGCCTTCTGTGTGACGGGATGGATGCCGGGATGGGGCTCTAGTAACATTGCCGTGTTCATTCCCGGAACGCGCGCTGTGTGAACAGAAGCCGCAATCAATGCCGTGTCGTGATGATGAAGCCGGGATCGTTCGCCAGTAGTGAAACGGTAGTAATGCGCTAGTTTATGATCGAATCAGAGAAACGCACAAGCGTGGTTTCTCGAGAGAGGAATCACAACTCATAAGCAAACTATAGACGCTGCTGAGACATTACATGTCACATCGATGTCACGTGTCTTTACGGGATTTTTACGGGTTGTGTGTGAAGTGTGAACACACTCTCTGATTCCGGAAAATCACTGGCAGTGTGAATGAACCAAAATCAAACGAACCCGAGTCACTTTATCCGTGTATCTTCCGGAATCTCTGTGTGAAAGGGGCTCTAGAGTTAAACTGGTGATTATTACGCAGGAATGAGAGGATAGTTCCTAGCCATATTGTCCTAGAAAATCGCAACTTTTCATTTTCCGTCGGTCTTAGTTCACGATGTAACTACAGAAGAGTCAAGTTTTAAATAGCAAAAATATCGAAACTCTTTGGTCATTTTTTTGAGAGAGATGCTAACGGTCTATTCAGATTCAATGATCTATGCTAAGCTATGCTAAACGTGCTAGCGCCAGACCTGGAGATCGACTGAATGGATTCGAAAACGGTAAAACTGTGTTTAACTCTAGAGGAGCTGGAAAATAAGCCTATTTCCAAAAAAAAAGTGGAGTGTTCCTTTAATCATTATCAGGGTATAAATGTATGACTTATAAACCACACACAGATTTCTCAATTTCAAGTCAAGAATGCCAGGATTCCCTGGGAATCGAACCCAGTATTGTTTGATCAGTGGAACTACAGGAATGAGTTTTACAGGCACATTCAGAGCTGCATCTTCTGTTATTTTTGTGAATCAGATTCCAGCTCATATGTGGTGCCCGACGTCTCTGATGGTGAACGGTGTGGAGACTCAGTACCCGCTGCCAGAACCCGGTCTACCGCTGAACTTCACCAACAGCACAGGCATGCGTTACGAGGCGGAAGAGGTCCGGCACTGTCTGCTGAAAGGTGCTGATAGGACTCATGTGAATGTGTAGCGCTGGATTAAAGGGAGAGTTCACCCAAAAATGAAAATTGGCTCAAGATTTACTCGCCCTCAAGCCATCCTAGTGTATATGACTTTCTTCTCTCAGACAAATACAATCAGAGTTATATAAAAAAAAAAGTCTTTATAATGGCAGTGAATGGTTGTTTCTGCGTTTGTGTGAGAAAAAAATACATATTTAAAAGTTTATAAAGTAAAATTCTAGCTTTTGGGCAAACGGCCATGCCCAGTTTACTTGCGCTTAAAGCACAACTAAGTTGCGTTTTAGACTCAAGTGGAATCCGTATGTTTGTTTGGCCGCAAGCTAGTTATTTTAGTTTATAGAGTTTTAAATATGGATCTTTTTCTTACACAAACTCATCGCTTCGCTTCAGAAGGCCTTTATTAACCCTGGATGGATGGATGGATAGATGCACTTTTATGATGGACAGATGCACTTTTATGATGGACAGATGCACTTTTATGATGGATAGATGCACTTTTATGATGGATGGATGCACTTTTATGATGGATAGATGCATTTTTATGATGGACAGATGCATTTTTATGATGGACAGATGCACTTTTATGATGGATAGAGGCACTTTTATGATGGATGGATGGATGGATAGATGCATTTTTATGATGGACGGATGCACTTTTATGATGGATAGATGCATTTTTATGATGGACAGATGCACTTTTATGATGGATAGATGCACTTTAATGATGGATAGATGCACTTTAATGATGGACAGATGCACTTTTATGATGGACGGATGCACTTTTATGATGGATAGATGCATTTTTATGATGGACAGATGCACTTTTATGATGGATAGAGGCACTTTTATGATGGATGGATGGATGGATAGATGCATTTTTATGATGGATGGATGCACTTTTATGATGGATAGATGCATTTTTATGATGGACAGATGCACTTTTATGATGGACGGATGCACTTTTATGATGGATAGATGCATTTTTATGATGGACAGATGCACTTTTATGATGGATAGAGGCACTTTTATGATGGATGGATGGATGGATAGATGCATTTTTATGATGGATGGATGCACTTTTATGATGGATAGATGCATTTTTATGATGGACAGATGCATTTTTATGATGGACAGATGCACTTTTATGATGGATAGAGGCACTTTTATGATGGATGGATGGATGGATAGATGCATTTTTATGATGGACGGATGCACTTTTATGATGGATGGATGCATGTTTATGATGGACAGATGCACTTTTATGATGGATAGATGCACTTTAATGATGGACAGATGCACTTTTATAATGGATAGATGCACTTTAATGATGGACAGATGCACTTTAATGATGGATAGATGCACTTTTATAATGGATAGATGCACTTTTATGATGGACAGATGCACTTTTATAATGGATAGATGCACTTTTATGATGGATAGATGCACTTTAATGATGGATAGATGCACTTTAATGATGGATAGATGCACTTTAATGATGGACAGATGCACTTTAATGATGGATAGATGCACTTTTATGATGATAGATGCACTTTAATGATGGACAGATGCACTTTTATAATGGATAGATGCACTTTAATGATGGACAGATGCACTTTAATGATGGATAGATGCACTTTAATGATGGACAGATGCACTTTAATGATGGACAGATGCACTTTTATAATGGATAGATGCACTTTTATGATGGATAGATGCACTTTTATGATGATAGATGCACTTTAATGATGGACAGATGCACTTTTATAATGGATAGATGCACTTTTATGATGGATAGATGCACTTTAATGATGGACAGATGCACTTTTATAATGGATAGATGCACTTTAATGATGGACAGATGCACTTTAATGATGGATAGATGCACTTTTATAATGGATAGATGCACTTTTATGATGGACAGATGCACTTTTATAATGGATAGATGCACTTTTATGATGGATAGATGCACTTTAATGATGGATAGATGCACTTTAATGATGGATAGATGCACTTTAATGATGGACAGATGCACTTTAATGATGGATAGATCATAGCTGTCAACATTGCACATTGAAAATAAGGGAGATTTCCCGGAATCCATCCCAAAATAAGGGATTTTTTTTAACACGATTCTTACCCACAAACTTTAAAAAAAGCACTAATCATTATCAGTCTAAAGAGTTTATAACTACACAATATATGTTAAAGAATGACAGACCAATGGATATATTAAAGTGCTTTATTTATGAACAAAGTAAACATTGCTTCACTCTCGCTTGTGTTTCAGTGATTTGTCGTGCTGCGAAAGTCGTTTTCCCCTCCATGACCAACACTGAAATTACAACGACAGATTTTGCAGTAGGCATCATTTGGACCTACGTGGCTGCTTGTCAGGTAGTGGAAGGTGCTCTCCCATTTACTCAAATACCGGCATAATGTCCTGGGTTTTAGTTGGTGGTTAATTCTGTGGTTTTGGCCGTCGGCGTCCTCCTGATCCATCATCGCACATCACACTCATCTACTCTTCTCTCCGTGAGGTTGAGACTTCCCGCTAGTTTTCCCTCTTCCTCACGCCCGCCGCTGCAACTGTCCTCTTCTTCTTCGATAGTAGCCTAAGCTACTGTCTGTATACTTACTGGAGGTCTAGCAACCCAAGTGCAAGCCACTTCACAGACACAGATAGTTGCGTGTTCGTAACACAGTCAGAGCATAAAAATACGGGATATTTTACGGGAAAATACTAAAGCGGGAAGAGTCAAGACAGCGGGAAAAGAGCTAAAATACGTGAGAAACCCGGAAAAAACGGGAGGGTTGACAGCTATGGGATAGATGCACTCTAATGATGGATAGATGGACTTTTATGATGGATGGATGCACTTTTATGATGGATAGATGCACTTTTATGATGGATAGATGCACTTTTATGATGGACAGATGCACTTTTATGATGGATGGATGCACTTTAATGATGGATAGATGCACTTTTATGATGGACAGATGCACTTTTATGATGGATGGATGCACTTTTATGATGGATGGATGCACTTTTATGATGGATGGATGCACTTTTATGATGGATGGATGCACTTTTATGATGGATGGATGCACATTTATGATGGATGGATGCACTTTTTTGATGGATGGATGCACTTTTATGATGGATGGATGCACTTTTATGATGGATGGATGCACTTTTATGATGGACAGATGCACTTTTATGATGGATAGATGCACTTTAATGATGGATAGATGCACTTTTATGGACTTCAAAACAGAAACTGGCCATTCACTGCCATTATAAAGCTTGTAAGAGCCAGGACATTTTTTAATATAACTCTGATTGTATTCGTCTGAAAGAAGAAAGTCATATACACTAAGGATGGCTTGAGGGCGAGTAAATCATGGGTTAATGTTAACTTTTGGGTGAACTCTCCCTTTACAGACCCTCAGCTCATAAAGTCATGGACTCTGATCATGTGTTGCAGGTTTGAAGGAGAGTTCCTGCATGTCTCACGCAGACTCTGCTCTGCTGGTGGAGATCATGGATGAAGCCAGGAGACAGGTGGGCGTGGTCTACAGCCAGGACAGCCAATGAGCTGCCTCCGCCATCACTGCTCATTAAAATGGTCAATAAAAGGTGTTGGGTGTTTTTTTTTCATTGGTTCAACCACAAAATAAACTCAAATGTGTTATACTGTTGTTATGTCTTTCTAGTTGCATTTATCTGCATATGGTATTAATAAAATATTTCGATTTCTCAGTAACACTTTACAATAAGGTTAATTAGTAAACTGTGTGAACTGCACTTATACAGCATGTATTAATCTTTAATTTCAATATTTACTAATACATTAAAATCTTGTCAACATTAGTGCACTGTGAACTAACATGAGCAGCTCATGGTTAGTTAATACATTAATAACCTTATTGTAAAGTGTTACCGATTTCTCCACAATAAGCTAAAAACAGGTGACTTTCCAGAACTGTTAAGTATAGTACTTGTTTAATCAAAAAGATAATAAAAAATGATAAATCATGCAAAAATTACCCACTCAGCCGGTCTTTTTTTAAATTGGTATTTTGAGTTTTGAACACCATTAAATTGTAATTGACATATTCCATAGTGATACATTTTTGACTCAGCCAGGCTTGTTCATTTTCATAAAGTTGTGCAGTTCATGGTGTTAATTCAGGTCAGTTGTATTTAAAGAACAATTTTTGTACTTTGCCACTTGATGTCCCTTTTATTAGTGAACTTTGCGCTTTAGCTCCATTTCACATGCAACAAGGCTTTGTGTATATGGCTGGACAGACTTTTAAGTGACCTTGTGCAGAAACAAAGGCCATATTCAACAAGAGCCGTCAATTTGAGGCTAATAATGGAGAATTTAGACCATTTTCTGTCTCAACCCTTCAGATGATCACTTACTGTATTAGTGAAAAGTGGGTTGCAGTTCATTTCAGAGTACGGTTACTTACAGTGAACTACATGGGTTAAGGTTAGGTTTAGGAGTAGGTTCAGAGTTAGTACCTAGTTATTGCAATAACCATAAGTACATAGTATGTACATTTGGAAAAGGACTGTAAAATAAAGTGCCATCAAGCTGAAAAATGTATTAAATAGAAAATATGCACCTATTTTTTTTTTTCTTTAGATGTGGCCACTTTTTTATGTCTGTTACATAAAGTAGATTAAAAATTGATCTTTAAAAGACAGACTAGATTTGATTGATATATGGGGCATAAACAGATACGATAAGACTCACATGTAATAAAACAGTAGTCCGGACAAGTGCTCATCTTCTTTATTAATTCAGTCTTGAGTAATACAACACTTCAGATGATACTATAGTTTACTCTTACAGTTATAAGTACATCTTGCACCCTAGCGACACAAAGCGGGTGGATCTACACACACAGACACCCTCTCACACACACACACACAGGAGCAGCAGAGAGAAAGGAAATGAACAGGAGAGATGGCTGGGAATGTGACCGTTGCTGCTCAATCAATATTCAATCTCTCGCTCATAATCGTTCTCTTACTCCACTCAAACACAACTGAAATAAGATGGACATCCCAATGTCAACATTTCAAAAAAATATATACTGTTCCACATTGGTTGCCCTCGTCCCACATAAAATGGTCTCATGGTCTAGTGCAACACAGAATGTAACATCATTAGGAGTGTGAACACAGACATGGTGCAAATAAAGCGCAGACAGAGTGACACTACAAATAAAACGACACACCTAGAGTTACGTGAGCCCTTCGCCACTTGAGAACCGCTATTAGGTTAGTTTCAGATTGTTCGCTCATGTTCACGAGCCGTCTCTGTGCTTGGCCAGGCATGCAGACAGACAAGCACACACAGCTCTGCTTTAATGAGTAACAACTGTGGATAAACGAGATTATGGTCGGCACGTGTGCCATTGAGACTGGAAAGGAAGAAAAAAAAATTAAGTGAGAACAACGTCTAAGTGATGATGGTCCACTGGCCTGTGTGGGAGGAGCCAGGCTTCTGTGATGACATCAGTCTGAACGCCTGCTGGGGAGGGTGTGGGGGGGAGTGATGTATGAACAGCAGGAGTGTGGTGCTTACGGCACCGGGACGACACGCATGGTGTTGGTGTAACCGGATCCTGGACGCCAGCCGGTCAGGACGATCACAACATCACCGGTCTTGAAGAATCCACGAGCCTTTCCTGAGAGAGAACAGAGGGTTTGACATCAACAACCGGGGTCACAGGTCAAAGGGTAAAATATACTGGCCTTTTCTGACAAATTACAGGATTATTCATTTAGCGTTGTGTAAATACTTTTGCTTCCTTAGTAAACTATAATTTTATGGAATTTGTATTTCAAACAGCCAATAAAGCTTTTGTCAGTGTAAAATGTAACAAGGTCCTTGCAAAAAACAAAACAATTTTAAATTGATTTCAATAGATTCAGTAAAAAGGTTATACACTTGTCATGTATTTCAGTAATTCAAATTAAAAGGTGAAACTAATATATTTAGTATATATATAACTATATACATATGCATGATTATACTTTTCAGAGGGCCGACGTTTCTGTATTTAAAATCCTTTTTTTATTGATTTCATGTAATATTCTAATTTTCTGAGATTTTGAATTTGGGGTTTTCATAAGCTGTAAGCCATAATCATCAAAATTATAACTTTTGCACCATATTCTAATTTTTCGAGTTTCACCTGAAGTTACCCGTCAAACAATTCTGTTTTTTTTTTTTTTGTTATGCGACTAAACTCGTTGTTTTTCCTCTCGCGATAATCATTCTAAAAATCATGCCGATGGATGTCGGCAGGTTTACGTTCATCTCAGCCACCACACTGGCCATTATTATTAACCGCAGGAGACGTGTGTGTGTGTGTGTGTGTGTGTGATCCAGCATTAATGTCAGGAAAGCCTCTTATACTGCGAGCGGCTCGTATGAGGAGTTTCTGGTGTTTCTCCTCATTTCTGCTTCTCTTGATTGTGGCGTTTCTTTGAGGTTCAGAATCCAGTATTCCTGCAATTCTTTTGTCTTTTATGAGTTTAATAAAGAACTCTGTCTCGTATTCTGTCCAATCACACCGCATCATCTACGTCAGGCGACTGTAAATGTGCAAAAACTGTTTCCATTGCAGTTTTGCGAAATATTTCTTCTTCGAATTGCCTGGAAAAACCTCCTCATGCGAGCGGAAAAACTTTTTTGCGAAATTGACGTTTTTCTATTGGGCTTATTTTCAATTCGCAATTTCAATTTGAAGGCTAATGTAAACACGGCTAGTGTCAGCTGGCTGTCAAAGAGTGAGAAAGTACAGCTGGAAAATGAGTATTGGAAACATTTCATCAAATTCAGTATCTGCATTTATGCATTAATGCAATATGCATTAAAAAAAAAAAATATATATATATATATATATCCAAGCGTTTGTATTCGGAACGACTTGAGAATGATGACTAGTGTATTCAAATCTGTTCAGATTTTAAATGTTTTGTAGTACATTTGAGCCTCTAGTGACATCCGTTTCTTGTGCAATAGCCTGTCTTACCAACTTCCATGGCAAAATTGACCCTCAGGTCCACATCCTCGGCCCACACATCATTAGACTGATTGTTGTAGAATATGGGGAAGATGCCGCGGTACAGATGAGCCTGCCGGGCTGTCTGCTCGTTACGGGTCACGGCTATAATTGGGGCACGTGGGCGGTACCGGGAGATCAGATGAGCAGACCTGGAATAGAAGACAGGAGTGTGTGTTGATGAAAGTTGGGAAAATAATGGAGAAAAAGAAATCTGTGATACAAAATGTTCTGAGGATTCCAGCAAACACTTCTTACTAAAGATAACTTACTAAAAGAGAAGATGGTCAAGGACAGCTATGAATAGATACGTGCGATTTACCTACACTGAAAACCCACCCACACTAGCACATACACAGCTGACCCAGAGACATGTGACTACATCAAATTAAGGTTAAACCCCACTACACACACACACACACACACACTGGGAAAAGGGTCAGGGAATGAAGATAATTTAAATCAATTTTCTGTTATTATCCAATTTATTTAGCAGCACCATGCTGCTTTTAGTGAACATACAGGAATGCCTTTTTACTGAAATGGTGGATAACTAATTTATTCAGCAAAAAAAAAAAAAAAAAAAAAAAAGTACATTTCGGGGCAGTTCTTATTTTTTTTATAAATGTTTTTACTTGTCTTCACTGCCGTTTTTGAGAAATGTAATGTGTCCTTGAATATATTTATAATCTAACAAAACTATTAAAAAAAAAAAAGAAAAAGAAAAATGTTCTTTTAAACTTGATGAAAACGCACTTTCCAAACTTAAATGTTTGTAATTCAAGAAAGCTTTGGAATACAGCCCTCAGTGTGGTCTTGCTTTAACAGACACTCAGCAGATTATTGCTGAAGTGAAAACACTTCAAATGAAAGTTTGGAAACATTATGGAAGTTTAAATTTACTGAAAATAAATATTTAATACAGTACATTTGATTTAATGTAAAATACATATTTTACCAATTTTTTTTCCTTATGTAAAAGTAATGTAAAAATCAAAGCCATGTCTAACCAAGCAGTGTTTTTTTAATCTTTTGATGTAGGTGCTGTACCAAAAATAGCCACCGGGTGTCACTAACATTCAATTGATTTTTTTTATGCATTCAAATGTGTAATACAAAATCTGCTATTCTGTCCACATATCACAAAATATGGCACCTTGAGATTCAGACCTTTCCAAAAGGTTTTGATTTAGAAATTGACACCGCCCACTAGAGGGAGATCGCTAAAAAAAATTAGAGTACTGTTTCCATGGTAACAACACCAATTTCACAACGGTTTTCACAGGATGAATTTTGAGTTAAGCTTTCAAATTATACCTAATTTATGATGATTACTAAACTATGTGATCTGAAAAAAGAACGCCAAACATCCCGCTGACAGGACGGTGATGGTTAATTTTCTCGCTTTTCTAAAAATTCAGTTCTTGAAAATCATAGCAATCAGCTGACTTCAGACAACCATAACTTTTGTTACCAACGAACGAATAAGAAAAAATTCTCCATGAGATGTGTTTTCCAAGATCACATCATATATATATGAGAGGGGTCACATGCATTATATTCCAGCCCTTTGGTCTCACCTGTTGGATGCTGAACTCTGCCCTCAGGCCCCTCCCTCTTACCTGCCAGTCTTGGTGAGCACGATAAGGGCGCTGGCGCGGCACTTGAAAGAGGACTCGACAGCGCCGACCGCGACAGCATCTGAAGGATCGCGTGTCAGAAGAGTGGAGCGCCTCAGCTCCTCAAACAGCTGCCGGTGGAACGTGGCTGCCTCTGCCTCACGGGCAATCTGACAGCGCCACCCGGTGGAGGGAGGGGAAGGGTTATACACAATCATACCGTCAACCACTCAGACAGAGAGAAATACAGAGACACACATGGACACGAATGTTTATGCTTGTCCTGTACTGTTCCAAAGCTCTCGAACAGTCTTTTAAAAATTAAATTGTCATTTAAATAATTATTATCATTTAAATAAATTAGTATGATTAACCCTCTGATGCTCTTCACGTATCGGTCAAATTACAGAACTTTTATTTCAATGAAATGTACTATATTTTACTTCAATAATGTTTTTTTATTTAAGATTTTTAGGGGATTTTATGGTCCTAAATTCACGCTGTATTTATAATCCATTTACTCACTTTGAGTTTCCAACTTAATTGAACTGTCGTAAATATTGAATGCTTTAGAGCACAGACTAAAGTTTGATCTCTTTTCAAAGACGACACTCAGCAGATTACTGCTGAAGTGAAAAAGGTTTTGAAAAGTGAACTTTAAAAACCGTTACAGATTTTAATGTTTATTGTCATAAAAATGTAATAGTATTTTTGATAATTTTTTATATGAAATATTTTCAAAAACATGTTTTACTAAAGAAGCCTAACGTTGTTCAAAATATCTGAAAAAATGAGCTGTCAGTTTGTTTGGTCATTTTTGACCGCAAGGAGCACAAGTGTGCCTTTTTATAGGAACATTTAATCTGTTCTGTCCATTATTTTTTTTTGTGTTCACATTTTTCACAACATTTTTGGCAACTGCGAAAAATTTTAACATTTCATATCCATAAAAAAAAAAGAAAATTTATTTTCTTCATCAGAGCACTAGAGGGTGATTTTTTTTTTTTATGAATTCTGACTTGTAATTTAAAAAAGCTTATTTGTAGGATTATAGCGTTTCCTTGCAGATGGACATCATTAACATTGACAGTGTGCCATGTGTCTCATTTCTCTCTCTCCTCCAGTCCTCTTCTGTCCCTGCTCTTCCTACTCCCTGACTGTGCCGAGCTGGTTTTCCACATCATTTCCATACTGCCCGCCTACCTGCCAGACCCAGTGAGGACTATAAACGCAGAGGCCAGGATTTTAAAGGAGGCCTCCACAGCGCCAATGGCGATGGCCTCGGCGGGGTCGGTGGAGTGGCCCAAACAGCGGCGCAGGTCCTCAAACACCTGCCGGTGAAACATGGCCGCCTCTGCCTCACGAGCGATCTGATGCAGCCAGCGCATGATACGACAGGCAGAACACAGCAGAGAGAGAGACACGCACATACATGAGACAAGGGGTGGAGAACAGAGGTGAGGAGAGTCAAGAGTAAGAAAATCAATGATTTGAGTGAGGAAAAAGAAGAGACAGTAGAGAAAACAAGGAAGGGAAATTAATGCAGGTGTTAGTTCAGAAGAAAAGGTTAGTACAAAAAACAAAATGAATATTAGAACACATCCACTCTCTCTCCCAGTAAATTATTAAATGCAAATAAACATTACAGTGAAAACCACCACCATTAAATCATGAATATTATTTGACATATGAACATATATAAAACAATGACTAGTAAAGTGTAAGGTTGTAACGGATTTGTGATGATAGAGTTAAAGAAATCATGGAAAAGAAAGTTAAGTGGTTACTAGCTTTGTTGAAGATCACATGACTCCAACATGCAAGTCAAAATAAAGAAGAAAGGTTGAGCACATGACAGGAAATCATGCTGGTTTTCAGAAAGCTTTGAACTCATTCACAAAAGAACAAACCAGCATCAAGAAAATATACGTTTAAAGGTTTGTTAAAGACAAGGGACTTTAACTCCTGAAGTTGAAAATTATCACCAACAGATTATGGCCATATCTGTGATGACTGCCAAGTCAAACATGCAAACCTTGAGCACAAGGCAGAACTGTTAAGCTCATCAAGAACTGGCAGACGGAAAAAGTGTCTTGTAAGAAGGCTGTTGTCTGTAACTGACCCTGACAACTGAGACAAACAAAACTAGCAAGTGAAGGCAAAACACATGCGTATGAGAGAATGAAAGTAATGAAGGATGTTGTGATATTCAAGAAATATTATGGGTTAAAAACAAAACATACAGTAGGGTCTAAATTTTTAGAGTACATTAAAAGTATATATTTTTCCCAGGTTTTAAATTACATTGAGACCTACATTTTACATCAGATTCTACAGTACTTCTAGGAGATTAATCAAATGCAAGTAAATGAGTGACATCCACTTTGTAGAGACGCATACAAAAACAATTTGACAGTTCAATTAGTTATGATGATTATATAATTTGCAATAGAATTATGGAATAAAGTGCTTTAACAAAAAACCCTTCACTTTCTGCTCTTAAATGACCCACAGACCTCCACTGTAAGCGTTTTATTGTAAACAATTCCTGTTGTTTTTACAAACAGAGACGAGAGAAAAAAATATATATTTGGTGATCGACAGCATGCCACAAAATGCCGTCCATAATTTGTATTTAACCCATAAAATTCCTTTAATTAGTATTTTTAGATGAGAAAGTTATGCATTAATGAAATGTACGAGTCGGGTACTGAACCGTTTAGCGGTCTAACAGTGTTAATGTGCATGTTAGTAGGGGGCGCTCTCACCATGTGCTGGGTGCGTACGGCCTCCAGAGGATAGTCTCCCTTCGCAGTCTCTCCACTCAGCATGATGCAGTCGGCACCATCCAGAACAGCGTTGGCCACATCACTGCCCTCGGCACGTGTGGGACGAGGCTTCTTGATCATGCTCTCCAACATCTATAAACACATGACACTTGAGTGGGCTTGAGAATACAGTGCCAGTAGTAATGGTTCGATATTACAATATAGTAATTAAAATTACTGTGTGAGAAAAAAAAAAAAATCAAGTTTACAGAGTTTTAGTGTTAGTACTACATTAAAGTACTATATAATGAATAATAATGCAATGGGGGAATATTTGTGGGTCCTGATAATGCCAGATGTCTGAGGTTACCAGTAAAAAGGGGTCTACATTATTTTAAATATATCTAGCCAGTGACAGTGTGCAAGCATATTCGTCTAAAATAATTCACTATTTTCAGCTTCAGAATCATGAATATTGTTATTCTAGTGTCTCAGCATCAAGTCCAAGAATATTCACTTACACCCACAATGTAAAACCAAATGTAGCATTTTAACCAACTGTACATTTTTTGTTAGCCTTTAACCATATATCTTGGAGTATCGCAATAATATCGTATCGAATCGTGAACTTAGGGTAATGTTACACCCCTATTAGATATTTAGATCTTGTTTTACAGATGCACACGTCATCATTGTAAGAAAACTTCACATTTACTTTACTGGAGCAATTTAACTGTAATATTGAGCCTATTTAAATATCACAGAAGAGTTATTGATCTTATAAATAAATGTGAAAACTCATTCTGCGCCAGGGAAAATTTCCATTTTAGATATATTTTCTAAAAAATATATGGATAATAATACAGGATTGTTGCTTAGCTGACCTGTGTGGCACAGATGATCGGCTTTCCTGCCTTGTTGCAGCGACCAATCATCATCTTCTGGGCCAGGAACACCTTTTCCGTGGGGATTTCAATTCCCAGGTCACCACGAGCGACCATGATGCCATCACTGGCCTCCATGATCTCATCAAACCTGGAAAATAAAGGGGAGACATTCAAATCCTAATCATTTTTCAATCACAAACTGAAACATGAAAAAACTATTCATCACTACAATGAGCTCATCGTTTCGGCCTTAAATTAATAGTTTAGGCTAACTGTGATTTTGTACATGTGACCCTGGACCACAAAACCAGTCTTATGGGAAAACATTTTTTTTTTTTCAATTGAGATGTATACACCATCTCAAATGAACTTTCCATTGATGTATGGTTTGTTAGGATAGGACAATATTTGGCTGAGATACAACTATTTGAAAATCGGGAATGTGAGGGTGCAAAAAAAAAAAAGCCTTTAAAGTTGTCCATTTATGTTGGCGATTGCGTTGCATCCACTCACAAAAATAAAATTGATATATTTAAGGTATGAAATTTACAAAATATCTTCATGGATCATGATCTTTACTTAATATCCTAATGATTTTTGGTATATATATATAAAAAAAGCCAACAATACACTGTATGGGTCAAAATTATCTATTGCCACAAATATACCCGTGCGACTTATGACTGGATTTGTGGTCCAGGGTCACATATGTACATTTCTGAAATACATAACTTAAACAGTTACCTCTGATAACAGATCACTCTAAATTGTAATGTGTACTCGTGCATTTTCTGTAAAGCTGCTTTGAAACGACGTGTATTGTGAAAAGCGCTATTCAAATAAATGTGAATTGAACATATAACATGTAGTACCGCATATTGAGTGCGATGGTCAGCACACCTGGAGAAAAACGTTTAATCCACTCACTTGCGCACACCCTCGTGGTTCTCCAGCTTGCTGATGATCTTGATGTTCTTGCCCTTCTCTCCGAGCACCTTACGAACCTCATGCACATCAGCTGCCTTGCGAATGAAGGAGGCAAAGACCATGTCGACTCCCATCTGAACACCGAACAGAAGGTCCTTGATGTCTTTGTCTGAAACGGCAGGAAGGTCGACTGCGGCCCCCGGCAGATTGACACCCTTCTTACTACCCAGAGTTCCTCCATTCTCAATTTCACATATCAGATAGTCAGAGCCTGAGAGGGAGAGACAGAGATATTATTCATAAAACCCTTCCAGTGTCTACACTAGAGGCGACAAGCGTTAAACCACAGACTTATTAACTTGATACTAAACTTGAGCAACAGCAAAGTGGGTGAAATAAAAGATTTATCAATTCCTCTGATTACCATGTTCTCAATTTTTTTTTAAAAATAGCCACAAATCTATAACTCACCGATTTCCAGGACCTGGAGAGAAATGAGTCCATCATCAATATAGACCTTACTGCCCACTTCCACCACCTTGGTGATGTTCTTATAGTCCAGCCAGAGGTTATCCTCATCACAGTTCTCCATGAAAGAATCATCTAAAGTCACTTTGATTGAATTTCCCTTCTTCAGCTCAACCTCAGCCGTGCCACTCTGGAACAGACAGATGCATATTTGCAATATTAAAACAAATTGCTGAGGGAGAAACATTCTTATGGTTTTAAAAATAAATGGTGCAGATTTTAAGTTTCTGTAGAACTATATAGTGTTTTATAACCATCTTTCTTATTATATGCACTTATAAATGCTAATTCAGTAGTATACACTGAACTTCACCAGCGGCAGTAACAGAGGGACATCTTTGTATCACCTTGCGTTGGACTGAAATGAGTAAACTCACCCCTTTAATGAGCCCGGTTCGGATTTCTGGCCCCTTGGTGTCCAGGGCGATGCCCACTGGCCTGTAGTGGATGCTGCCCGGCTCGAAACTGGCACAAGCTTCACGTACATTTTTAATAGTTTCTCCATGATACTGAAATAGAGAAGAAATCAACACTGTGCTTAACAAAATAAAGAAAAACTGAATGTTAAGAAAATACTCCAAACGCATCATAAATGTCTCTAATGGAGATGTTCTTTTTGTAACAGCTAGGGAGGGGTGTAACGATAGCCTCATGCCACGGTTCGATACATATCACGATACTGAACTCAAGATACGATACTGAACTCAAGATACGATACTCCAAGACATGATAAAAGGTTAACAAAACAAAAAAACTTTTTTTGACTGTTGATTAAAAATCCTCATTTTGGTTTTACATTGTGGGTGTAAGTGAATATTCTTGGACTTGGTGCTGGAAACCAAAAGCACAGGCCAATAGTGACACTAGAATAACAATATTCATGATTCTGAAGCTGAAAACACTGAATTATTTCAGACGAATATACTTGCACTCTTTCACTAGATATATTAGCAGTAAAAAGTGGCCTACATTATTTTAAATATCAGACATCTGGCATTATCAGGACCCACAAATATTCACCCATTGCATTATTATACATTATATAGTAGTTTAATGTAGTACTAACACTAAAACTCTTTAAACTTGAATTTTTTCCTAACACAGTCATTTTTATTTTGGGGAAACTATACATAAAGGCACCGTATCGCAATACAAAAATGCATCTATGTATCGTGGACAATCTATTGTTACAACCCTACTAACAGCTGATGTTAAACAAGTGCACTTGAATGTCTCACAGCAATATGATAATGATCTAACAGCACAGGTTAAGTCATTACAACCTTCTATTTGAACACGCTCAGACACACGCAACTAAGCAATGGTCAAGGCGTGTCTAGAAAAGCAAAACTGGGTCACACATACACTCATGCTGTGCACAAACGATTAGACATGCTTATGTAGGCTAATGTGTGATACGACAGGATACAAAGTTCACCTGTTAGAGTTTGATCTACTGATCACGCTCTAATAAACCAGGTTAGACGAGACCGTTTGATCCATGACGTTACATGTGTCATAAAAGCTATAGTACTAATCACTTAATCTAGTCACTTTCACTTTAGTAGCTCCTGTACACTGACAGCTCGACCTATACACACACACACAAGGTCATTCGTTCTGTTGGGCACACAGGCCACCCATAGTCATCTGGTGTGGATACACAAGCTGTTTGTTTAAGAGTGTGAAATGTTTGTATAATATGGCAGAATTTGTTTAACCCAAAGCCCACCATTAGCTAAGCCACATTGGAATATATGAGGGTCTATGTTCATAAAACGAGAACAGTGATTGTTAAACGTACACTTCCTTTCCTGGTACTAACTAAACATGTTCACATGGTTTTCGTTTAACCTTGTATCTTTAGTTTTTGGAATAATGATTGGCTCAATGGATATTAACCTGAAATAACCTTTCTGGAAAGGTCTGGCTCCAAACAGGCCAGAACTGCTTGAGAAAATTCAAAGAATGAATTCAATTCATGACACACTTGTGACTAATTCAGAAATCTGAGATAAATTTTACTTGAAATTTGATATCATAAGCTTGCAAAACTACAAAAGACATTGCAAAGCTCTTATTATAGCCAGCGGCTCCTGGATGTGTGGAAGAGAATGCTGTTGAGACGTGATAAGCTCTCTGCTGGGAAGGAACAGATAAAATATTTATAATAGGCTCTGTTGATTAGGTTACACACACTTTCTCTCTCTATAGCCTTTGACCCTGTACGTTTTTTTTATGCTGTGAACTACATAGATGTTTTAGTATAATTTGTTGGGTAGAGAATGACTGCACAACTGATGTTGGACATATATAAATAGATTTTTTGAGAGCGAGAGAGAGAGCGAGCGAGAGAGAGAGCGAGCGAGAGAGCGAGCGAGAGAGCGAGAGAGAGAGCGAGAGAGAGAGCGAGCGAGAGAGAGAGCGAGCGAGAGAGCGAGCGAGAGAGAGAGCGAGAGAGAGAGCGAGAGAGAGAGCGAGAGAGAGAGCGAGAGAGAGAGCGAGAGAGAGAGCGAGAGAGAGAGCGAGAGAGAGAGCGAGAGAGAGAGCGAGAGAGAGAGCGAGAGAGAGAGCGAGAGCGAGAGAGAGAGCGAGAGAGAGAGCGAGAGCGAGAGAGAGAGCGAGAGAGAGAGCGAGAGAGAGAGCGAGAGAGAGAGCGAGAGAGAGAGCGAGAGAGAGAAAGAGCGAGAGAGAGAAAGAGCGAGAGAGAGAAAGAGAAAGAGCGAGAGAGAGAGCGAGGGTAAATAGTATGTACCTCATGTGAGCCATGAGAGAAGTTCATGCGAGCAATGTTCATGCCAGACTTGATCATCTCCTTCAGCATGTCCACAGAGCGAGAGGCCGGTCCTGTGGTCATATGACACAATGCAATCAATTCCTGCTTCCTCTGGATTTATGCTATTTTAAACATCACAATATGCCCCCCCCAACATCCTATGTCTGTTTCATTACATGAAAACAATCCAAGTCAGAACAATGACAGATGAGGGAGAGTTTAGTAAATCGGTTTCAACACAACAGCACTCATCAGACAGGTCAGGATAAATGCTCCACCAGAGCATTTGCTGAACTGTGATCACAGGAGCCTTTTGCAACTACCTTACATTTCTGCTTTATTACAAAAGGAAATCGGAGTTGAATCTGCTGTAGTAGGGCTGCAGCTATCGATTATTTTAGTAATCGAGTATTCTGCCGATTATTCCATCAATTAATCAGATAAAAAATTGTGGTAATGTTGTGAATCTTTCCAATCTTGTGAAATGGTGCACACTGCGTTCCCAGATGAACGTTATAAGCAACCCAAACTCACAGCAAGCACAGAAGGAGTTTGAGAAACTCGAGACGTGCTCCACGCATATAGATGATAACAGTGCAACTATGAAACACTGCCGGTTTTTTGCATTCCCAAATGCACGTTATTGGAAACTAAACACACAGCACATGCAGAGACTGAGTTTGTGTGGAGCAGCGTTTACTGTGAACGGAGCGGAGGTACTTTTAACGTATTCTGCAAAGATGTAAATAAAGCGTTATGGTTCTCCGTGGGAACAGCGCATATAATTATTTAACTGAATCGCAGCCTTTGTGATTTCAAAACAGCACTATGCTATATTATGATTGTAAATGGTTTTATATATACACATCACGTAGCCTTAGAAAACGGTGTAATAATGCGGTTCATGGATTCTCATCCATGAAAAGCGCCACCTCAGGTATTTTGCCGGTTACTCGACACGAGTAAATTGCAATCGAGGATTTTTTTTTTTTAAATCGAGTACTTGACTTTAATCGAAGAATCTGGAAAGCCCTAGTGTGTATACGTGTCTGAGCATCCACTGACCGATGGTGCAGATGATTCCAGTGTTGCGGGCGATGGTGGGCTCAGAGTCGATGTCCAGCAAACACAAGTGCTCCAGGAAGGTGTCAGCCATGGCAGCGTTGAGCTGCTGCGTCTGGATGAAGGCAGAACCCATATCTTGAGCTTTAGTGTGGGGCATCGTGGAAGAAACGGGTAATATCCTAGAGAGAGAGAGAGAGAGAGAGAGAGAGAGAGAGAGAGAGAGAGAGAGAGAGAGCGAGAGAGACCAATGAAATGACATCCACATGATGAATTGACTAATCAGATGTCTGGTGTGTCTGTGTTTAAGACTCCAAGTCTCATTCTCATGATGGACTGAACAGCTAGAGTAGAGTAGAGACAACAAGTGATTTAAAACAAGAGTGCATCTTGAAGATAAACAGCAGACTGTAGTGATTAACCCTGATTTAAACTCAACAGCATAAACAGTGACAGGAACTAAAGCCATAAAAGTCTAATGCATTTTGCTGAGAATTTAGAGTCACGTAGTGTCAGCTTAATAGTTGCCCTCACAGTCCTCTGTAATTCCAAACATGTCAGCTCTGCACCTCTGTGTGTGTGTGTGTGTGTGTGTGGTGAAAAGGAATGTTTACTTTCCATATTATGCAACAGACTCTTTGAAGTTCTAGTGTTTCTAACACATTCCTTTAGGTCAGGGTTCCTCAAATCCAGCCACTGTCCTGCAGAGTTTAGCTCAAACTCTGATCAAACACACCTACCTGTAATCTTCTAGTAACTCTGAAGACTTAGATTAGCCTGTTCAAGTGTGTTTGATTAGGTCTAGATTTGAGGAACCCAGCTTTTAGGTCTCTCAATATCACCCAAACCTCATGATCAAAGCAGTAGAACATAGGGCTGGGCGATATGGCCTAAAAAAAAAAAATCAGATTTAAATCGATTTTTCCCCCCTACTTAAAATCAATCTGCAGATGACTTATTTTGTTTTGATTTTCCCTTCTGGGATTTGATCTGGATTTCCCCCTTGAGGTAAAAAGTGCAATCAGAAACAAGTCAAAAAGACAAGATGGCAGGCCCTGCCTTTGTAAACAGTGTAAATCTAACATACTGTAACATAACGCAACACAACATAAAATGGGTGGATGTAACAAAAAAAACTTGCATCACAATAAGTGTATTGTGTTTGTCATAACATTTGGTAACTAAACATACTTTTATTAAATTTAGTGACAAAACAATGTTTACATGGTACAATGACTGGTATGCAACTGTTTATTATTGCTTGACACAAATTTCACAATTTCAATTCAATTATTGTGATTTAATTCTGATCTTGATTCAATATCAATTCCTTTGGATAAATATTAGGTACAGTAGATACGTTAATGGGTTATATTAATTTTTCTCCAAAAAAATATATCTCACCTAATGCTGTAAACATGCAGAGCCCTGTCAGCTGGTATTATTATTAAAGGTTAAAAATAATCTCAAATTAAATAATGAATTTTTTATAACAACATTATAATATTTTAATGATATATGTAAAAATATAATGTAATATAGTTATCATATTTAGCAAAATACCATTTAAGTCCAACTAACGTGCTATGGTCATCAAATGGCTTTCCTGAGGTAAATGTAACGTTGTGTGTGACATGTTCTCCAGCTGTTTTATGGACCTCTTTCTGAAAAACACTGATCGATCGATTTTATTACATTTTGGTAAGTTGAAATGTATCTTTCAAATTACCTGGCTATTGATCATTAGTGTTTATTTACCATTAACTAACTTTAGTAGTAAAGAGTAGGCTAACAGATCTGTCAGCGATCTGTCACATCATATTTACAAGTGCCAAAACTGTGTTTATTGTTTGAAGTTTGTAAATAAATTGACAGAATCTGAGAGCTGAGAATTTGTTTCATATAGTAACCTTCTCTGTCTTGTCTGTCAGTGTCCTCTTTGCTTCACGATTTTTCTCTGCGTGAGAAAATGGATGTGTGGCGTGAGAGCGTGTAAAAAGTGACAATTGCGTGAGTCACAGTGAATTCACGAGAGTTGGCAGCCCTGCAAATTCAGTTTGTAAATGTTTTTGGCGAGTGTGCTTGTGTTGCTTGTTCATTTGCCCTGTTTGTGTATCTCTATGGTAAACCCTGAGAGCCCGTTCGGAACTACGGTAGCCCAGAGGGAAGCGTTGGCGGATATTAAAGAGAAACCCGGTGAAATCGACGTACACTAAACATTCGAGTTATTGCTCAGCCCTAGTAGAACATGGGTTATCACAGCATATGGTCACTGCATTCAAGTGGTTTAATCTTTGGTTTAAGGCTGGCAAGCAGACGGTTTCAGGTTTATTTTCTGAACTTACATGAGCACCAGCGAACTCGACTGCATCAGAGTCTGTTTGAAAACAATGCAGACTCAATAGTAAACGCATATTGCAAATACTAATAATGGTATTTGCAAATAAATACAATGGGAAGAGCCAAGAGACCTGGGGTGAAATCAAGGCAATCAAGCCCAATGTGGAAATAACTTACATAGGTTCAAATTAAAAATCTAAGGGTAGGACAAACTGTACATTCACATGTTTTAATTAATATAGTGGTTTAGCAATTTAATTTTACAATCCATACACACACGCACAACCCCAATCAGCTGATCTTTGTGTGCTTGAGTTGACCTGGATTCTTTATCTTAATGCGGAGATGGCGTATGTTACCAAAGCTCAATTTGAAACTGAGGTAAGCCACCTCATACACCCTGAAGCGCAGAAAAGTCACATGTGCACGTGATATCAAAAGCCAATTACAGCCCTGTTGGCACACACAAATCAAAATCATGAACGACAGAATTGAGAATTATGAATTCTAAATCAAACGAGATGCATTTAATAATGCAGAAAGCTGACTGTTTGCACAGGTTATGCATTAAGAAGTCTCAATGGAGTTTGTTCTAGTCACATGTGCAAGGTATGGCACCAGGAAGGGCTTGGCAAGGACTTTACTGCGCTTGCTAATAAAATAAAACCACACTGCATTCCACTCTGATGATGTCATGGTGGGCTGTTGTGCGTGAGGAGATTCACATCACAGCACACACACACACACTCTTCATCACGTAGCAATATGATGACTAAGACAGGAAGGGTGGAAAATCCAGGTCCTCGTGTAGCGCACCACACACACACACTCAAAGTGGAGTGGGGGATAATCCACTTCCTGAAACTACAGGAAATTATGCAAATTGTGGTTTGTGTAACTTCTAAGATGGTAATGGGCATATATCGGTTGTCATTGTATTGATTTCCATCATGCTATGTGGCTCATCAGACAATAGCCTTAGCATCTGATGCTAACCAGGACACTGAAGGTCAGTGTTAGAATGTCACATGAATATCTTGTTTTTATATGCCTGTTTTATAACCACGTTCCCTGCTTTATCTTCAAAAATCCCAGCTATGAACACACAGCCTGTCTCAAAGCCCAATGAATAGGAAGAATTTCACCTACAATGAATTTGAGTTCTGAACAAACTGCACAACATAAACAGAACTGCAAAATTTAAATACCTCAAACCATGAGGCTTAAGAAGCTGTGCTAAAAAGGTTAGCGTTAAGAATTGCACCTTCAACCACAAAACAGACAAATAAATGTATATCTATATATAAAAATATAAATAAAAAAATGCAAAAGAAACAAAACATATTTAGAGATCCATGTAGGCCTTGTAACAGGGCTCCAGACTAACTTTTTGCCTTGGTTGCACTGGTGCGCCTAAAATTTAGGTGCACCCACGTCGCCTTTTTAACGGCACAATTTCAAGGTCACCTTTTTATCACACTCCATACATTCATATATATTATGTAAACGATTTTAAACAAGAATAAGGTGTAGGTAAATACTTTTTTTTTTTTTATTTGAAGCACAATTATACTGTATATAAAAATACAAATCTTTAAAAAAAAAAGTGCTTAAAGTGCTTCACTGAGCTGCCAAACTAAAACATTAAGCAAAATAAAACATTTCAAAATAGAAATAGAAAGTGCTACGGTTTAAAAGTGCTTCCCTGAACTGATGGCTGAAGTAGCTCCATGTCTGGGCTGTTCTCGGAGCATTGACGGGGAGAGCGTTGGGCCTACTTTCTTAAAGAAAAAACTCTATTTCTTTTCATTGTTCGTCGTCTGTTTTCTTGCGTTTATTTTGCTGATGCTGATTGCCGTTGGCTCGTTTACACTGTAGGTCTTGGTGCCCAATTCTGATTTGTTGCCTATATCCGATTTTTTTGACCGTCTATTTACACATTCTTTAAATTGTGACCCATATCCGACTCATGCGTTTACACTCGACATAGATCTGAAACATCGCGCATGTTTAAAGGGGGTTCTTGCACAGATGGACGAACGCGCAGCGAGAGAGATCTCAGGACTGGTGGGAACATACACGATCTCATGAAAGTGCGTATCTATAGAACGAATTTTATTTCTCGTGCCATTTATACACCAAAATAGTTTTTGCGTGCATATGATACACACTGTAAACGTGCGTATTGCACGCCATAAAGTGCGTATCATACGCACGCAATATTTTTGGCTTAAATGGCATGATAAATAAAATTCGTGCTTTAGACGCACTTTCATGAGATTAATGAGGAGCAGTGGGTCCGAAATTTTAGGATGAGCAAGCCAACCTTTTATATGTGGTCAACGTTTGTCCACATTCCTCTCCTGGCTACGACGACACAACGTTTCGTCATCCGTCCCTTTGCAGATGCGCGTCGGGGTTGCTCTCGTCAGTAAACTGCGGAGACGTTGCCTAATGCCGTTGCCTAAGAAAATCCGATCTGCCTGTTTACATAACGCACTGGCACATATCTCATTTATTTCCACATATGAACGAGGCCTGAAACCGATCTCGAAATATCCGAATACATGCGTTTTTTTCCTTTTTAGGCAACACGGTCATAGAACACATCCGATCTGTCACATATGAGCAAAAAATCGGAATTGGGTCACATTTCACTGCCGGTGTGAACGGGTGCTCAGGTCGCAATTTCAATCACACAGCACGGAGCAGTGTAGGCCTACAGGAATATCTGGACCACAGCCAATCAGAGGCAAAGACCCGCCCCATCTCTGTCTCTAATTGGTTTAGACCATAATGTGATCCAACCATGAGTGTGAGTTGCGACAAAGGAGAACAAGCGCTACGTTTGTGGAGACGCAGCGGATGTGAGGACGTTAGGTGCACCGGTGCGACCTAGGAAATATTTTAGTCGCACCCTTACAAATTTTGGTCGCAGTCTAGAGCCCTGTGTAACCATATAGCAACGCCCTGGCAACCACCTACATCATTATCACGGGGAGTCAAGACAAATTTATTTGTATAGCGCTTTTCATTAGTATACACAGAGCTGTGCGATGATATAGCTTACATTTTGCAATGATAAACAATCACACAGACAAGACCACCTATAGTATGTATTGCTTTACACAAGTGTTCTGAATGTTTGGCACAGGTAACCACCAGCACATTACTTTTTCCCAGTCCTAAATCTATTTATCCACAGCTGCATCGGGTCATGTGTGTGCCTGACCTCATGTCATCATAACAGCATCCGTCACAGCACTGATGCCAACTTTAGAGCATGTATTAATCTGCCTGCATCCAAACACACACATTCAGTCAGTCACACTGATCACTAAAGTCACCCTGTAGGCAATCATTTTAACCCATAAAAACAAAATTACATATTTAAAAGTTTTTTTTCCTAGGTGAAAAAAAAATAAATCTTCATGCCTTAAAATATATCTTGAATGTAACTCGACACCCTTCCCTCATTTGGTATACGCAGTTCTATGAATATGCAGATGAGCCCCGCCTCCACTCACTCACTCACTCAGAGATCCACTGGTTGACGAGCACACGTTGATCTGATTGGTTACAAGGTCGTTTGTGACGTCAGAAACACCAGCGATTTCAAAGCGTGTTTTTGAGACCGTCTTTGGTTCACTGCAGTTTTAAGCAGAAAATACTCAGCAATGCTGTCGACTTATGAACTTACACATGCTTTGTCTTAAAGCACATTAAAAACACCACATAGACAAACATTTAAAAGCTTGAGTTGCACCACAGGGGGACTTTAATGACTATATATAAAATAAAATCTATTAACTACTCACTAACCAGAAACAGCAGCACCTAAACCCACCTGTAGGCCCTTCGGCTCTGGGAAACAAGGCACCGTGTGTCTGTCAGAACCTTCCAGAGGAACCCCAGTGTGTGTGACCTTCTCTCCCCAAACACAGCGCTGCAGAACGGGACGCCGGCCACAATGAAGTAACATGCATTGCACTGCTGAGGAGTCTGAGCACTAAATCCTCTTCCCTTGTTAAGAGAGGATAAAACACGCAAGCCACACACGCACTTACTGTCCTGCACGAGCAGGCCTTTGCTAAGACTCCAGGCCCACATGAGTCGATACACACACACGCCGTTTTAGATGTGGACCGGGCCACTGCGGGCAGTCAAGCCCACCTCAGTTACTGTAGATCACATTACAAAAACTGGGCTAAAATAAGAACGGGATACCATAAGACTCTGGACTAGCTGCGATTGTACCAGTATGAAACGCAACAAGCTGATATTCATATCTACTCTAGTTCACATTTGCATGACGAAAAAAGGTGCTTTTACTGCAGCGAAGAGAGACTGAGGTGAGTGTTCTCTTTATTCTATGATTCAGAAATATGACTAATAACTGTGTGGACGGTTTGTCACTGCAGAGCTGTGGGTGTCTTTTACTGGTATTCAGTCTCTTCTGCTGGTTTTTAGAGACTAAAAAGTCTTATGCAGCCCAGACAAGTAATTTGGTGAGGTCAATTTGTGAAGAAAGACTATGCGCACATACATATTCGAACGCGCATACCTATAGATTAAAAACGTAATACGCATGTGTACGGCGTCACTGTTTTCACAGATTCACATTTTTGAACTTTACACAAAGATGATGCTTTTCAACATTTTTCAAAACATGCACCTTGTAACTCATTTCAAAGTTTGCGTTCACAAGCCATCAAACACTGTTGTCGTGCAAATGAACTGCCAGAAGTTGTCTGTTTTCAGGTAAAATGGTGTCGCGTTAGCGGCCCCTAAGATAACAACTAGCTAATAATCTTTGCAATGAAAGTGAATCGATCAAAAACTTGCTTTATCTGGACAATAACTTTATTCTAGAGCTGCTGTAAAGCCAAAACAATCTCTGTTACTTTAATTTCCTATTATCACTGTGAACCTGCTTTGAAACAAGCGATATAGATAAAAGCGCTATATTAATGAAGGTTACTTGACTTGATTCAGAAATATGATTAATAACGGTGCATTGGGACGGTCTGTGAAAGGCAGGTTTGTGTCACTGCAGAGCGGTGGGTGTCTTACTGGTATTCAGTCTTTTCTGCTGGTTTAGTGGAAGCTTTTGAACTCCTAACGTAACTAAACAGGATGTTACAGAAACAATTCCCATATTGCGTCGAGACACTCACTGCAGAACTGAAAACAGCTTCCCTGAAATGGTGCAACGGTTTGATTAAGTAAATGTCGAAATGTATACAAAGTGCCAAAGGCGTTTATAATAAACCTAATTAGCTGTCTGTTAATGCATACATGATTTCAAGTTATGCATGATACAACATGGCTGAGCACGAATTGAAGTTGAGCACATGCATAATCCTGATTTAACTCATTGGAAGTCAAATTGGAATGACAGGGAGAGAAATTTGCCAAACTTACAGAAAATATAATAAATATTATGTAGGTGGCATTTCAAACATTGTTCTTGAAACAGCCCATATGTTATGAATAAAACAATGTATTATGATGTTGCCGTGGCAAACTGTCCATGATTATAATTCTTTATTAAATTCACACTCAAATTGCAATTCAGCTAACTACGTCATTTCAATACAGGAACTGAGGCAATTCTACACTGCAAAGATGGCATAGAAGCGCTTCTGAACTGGCAAATACAGGGGTTTTACACAGCTTATTGCTCAGTGGTAGCATAAATGCATTTACACAGCAATTTTCAACTGTATGCTTTAATGCCGCATAATTATTTACACAGAACTGAGCAAGCAAAGAACAAACTGTAAACTTGCTTTGGAAAATTTTAAGAGTTCTCTATTTAATTCTGAATGATGCACAAGCTTGAGTAAAGGCCAGTTGGAATATAACTTCACCTAGAACAAAGAAAATCAGATTCCACTGATGTAAAATCTTAGAATCTAAAAAAAAAAGTGTTTGCAAGTGATTGCAAGACAAACACAAAAATGTCAATTACCTCCCTCGCAGAAACACGACACAGCATCATAATTATCATCTATCATCACTGCACCTACGCAAGGACTGCGCCTCAGATCACCAGATGCCCGCTGGGGTGTGATTCTGTGCCAGTGTCATTCCTTCACTACACAGAATCAAGACTAAAGGGCCACACGGAATCTGCGGACTTTTTTGTGATTTCTGTGCTAATCTTTTGGAAAAATCTGCGGAATAGTTTACACACAATAAGATATATTATTGTTTATATATGTTATGCATGAAAGCACTATACAATGCGTTCATATTTTAGTGCTGGGGGGGGGGGGTTGATGACAAAAAACTGCATCACGGTATTTTCATTATTGGTAATGACTTAATGCATGCAGTGCACGCTTAGATAATGAAAATAGGGCCTGTGTATACTGAAAACAAACTGCGTAAGCATTCAGCGCCTCTCTGGAGATCAAATATAACCATCATCCTCATCATCCTCATCATATATGTGTTCACGCAGGTGTGATCTGGACTTGTCATGGCGTGGCGGATGCGCTGAGGGTCACGTCCCGCCTCTGCGTCACATTCCCCGCCAGCAGAGACTCCCGCACGAGGAGAGCCCACGCAACATTCGAATTTGAATTCATTCAAAAATGAATGACGGTTATTGTTCAACTGCTAAAATGAAATTACAGACGATAATGAATGTCTATAGGCGGTTAGTCAGCACAAAATCGCTGAAAACGCAGTGAAATATACGTGGTTATGCGTGGGAACGAGAGAAAACTAACTTTTTCTGGATTAATTACAAAAAAACAGCCTAAAAACGATTTAAAACCCTTTAAGAGGGTAGCTACGTACTACGTACTGACTGAAAAACGAAGCTGTGCTATTTATTGTAACAGTGCAGCTACTCTGACAAACGAAAAACGTACCTAAAACTGTACACAATAAAGTGGCTAATGAAGAATAGAAGTATACGAGTATTATGATGTTTCAGTTGCAGGAGCTGCTGTGAAGACACTCACCTGCGTTTGCTGATGGTCGGC
>CM060633.1:37776053-37793553 GCA_030578275.1 Meda fulgida
TGCTTTGGGTTTCAGGACCAAGTCCAAGAATATTCACTTACACCCACAATGTAAAACCAAATTTAGCATTTTAATCAACTACATTTTTTGTTAACCTTTTATCATATGTCTTGGAGTCTCGCAATAATATTGTATCGTGAGTTCAGTATCGTGATATGAGGGAATCGTGACATGAGGGAATCATTACACCCTTTCTGTATATAGATATTATTGTAATATAAAACAGGGAATTCATCTATTAAAAATGTTGAACCCCTAGATGTAAATCCCAGTTTTTTGGGACACGTTCTTTTTATACCCTTAATATTGGCAAAGCATCAACACAAAAGCAGAGTGCCAGTGAAAAAAAAAAGAAAAGGTGCCAGTGATGTCATAAAAATTATAATTACAATAGAATTAAAGATTAAAAAGACATTAAGAATTGCTCAGATCGTTCTTGTACTTGGTGGGTTTGATCCTTTTCTGACAATCTAGGAAAATGTGGATTATGTTTCTCTCTCTCTCTCTCTCTCTCTCTCTCTCTCTCTCTCTCTCTCCCTCTCTATCTCTCTCTCTCTCCCTCTCTCCCTCTCTCTCTCTCCCTCTCTATCTCTCTCTCTCTCTCTCTCTCCCTCTCTCTCTCTCTCTCTCTCTCCCTCTCTATCTCTCTCTCTCTCTCTCTCTCCCTCTCTCCCTCTCTCCCTCTCTCTCTCTCTCTCTCCCTCTCTATCTCTCTCTCTCTCCCTCTCTCCCTCTCTCTCTCTCTCTCTCTCTCTCTCTCTCCCTCTCTCTCTCTCTCTCTCCCTCTCCCTCTCTCTCTCTCTTCAGCTGTAGGTCACATGACTCACTCTGCTGGCTCTCACTGAGCATGCTCAGTTCACTGTGTTGTCAGGGAAAAATAAGAGAGCACTGGAAGCAGAGATCTGCAATAGATAAACACAGCCAGAGCGTGGAAATGGAGGATTGCTGCTAGTGCACAGTCGTATTAGATGGTTTGTGCATCGGCTCATTCGCATCACGGTGTCGTGTTGGAGGAGAAGGAGCCGTCGGCCTCTGAAGGTGAAGGTAGGGATGGATGGATGGATGGAGGGATGGAGGGATAAATGGATGGGGGGGGGTCGTGGATGCTGACCGGACCTTCGTCTGTGCTTTTTCCATCATGAGCTGCATCGGTATGTGTTCGACTCCAGCAGGGCATTATGGGTGTGTGTGTGGGGGGGGTTAAGGACACACTGGGGATTTGTTCAGATGGATGGTGTCTGTGAAATTATTCAAGCAAATGTGATGATTATATCAGCCATGCATGGTTATTCCATCCAGCGATTGTCCTGAAATCTACTGAATTTTTTCGGTTTTCAGTGAATTTTGGTCAAGAGAAATATGTAGAATACATTAAATCCATGTATTTGTGTGCATCTTATTTGTTGTCATTAAAAGCACTATATTAGAATTTGCATCAGCCATTAAAAATCATTTGATTACTTTCATGCAGGTTTGATATTAAGTGTATGAATGCGTGTGTTACGTCTCCACAATATTATAAAGATATAGATTGTGGCGGAGAGAGAAACTGACTCTCATATAAACAAAATGGCTGTTTTTCGAAGGAAAGAGAAATTTCACAGACATTTGTAGATTACATTGACGTGTGTTTTTACGTTCGAATGTCTCCTGTGCTGTTTTCTGAAACTATTGTTCACTTCTGTTTTGTCTTGTAATTTTCATCTAATGCTTATACTAATAATAAGCTTATATTTCTGCTTTTCGCTGAACATACACATGCATGTTTGTTAGTTGTAGTTCATGATGAAATAGGACTATGTCGATGTACGTCATGAAAACATGCCTATTAAGATTTTTTTTGCCTTGAGATTTTTTTCATGACATTTAGAGAGATTTTCCTTTAAAAAATGTTAAAGTCATTACCGTAATGCATCCAGATGTTTTATGTGTAGTTTCAGTATACAGGTCCTTCTCAAAAAATTAGCATATTGTGATAAAGTTCATTATTTTCCATAATGTAATGATAAAAATTTAACTTTCAAAAATTTTAGATTCATTGCACACCAACTGAAATATTTCAGGTCTTTTATTGTTTTAATACTGATGATTTTGGCATACAGCTCATGAAAACCCAGAATTCCTGTCTCAAAAAATTAGCATATTTCATCCGACCAATAAAAGCAGTGTTTTTAATACAAAAAAAAAAGTCAACCTTCAAATAATTATGTTCAGTTATGCACTCAATACTTGGTCGGGAATCCTTTTGCAGAAATGACTGCTTCAATGCGGCGTGGCATGGAGGCAATCAGCCTGTGGCACTGCTGAGGTGTTCTGGAGGCCCAGGATGCTTCGAGAGCGGCCTTAAGCTCATCCAGAGTGTTGGGTCTTGCGTCTCTCAACTTTCTCTTCACAATATCCCACAGATTCTCTATGGGGTTCAGGTCAGGAGAGTTGGCAGGCCAATTGAGCACAGTAATACCATGGTCAGTAAACCATTTACCAGTGGTTTTGGCACTGTGAGCAGGAGCCAGGCCGTGCTGAAAAATGAAATCTTCATCTCCATAAAGCTTTTCAGCAGGTGGAAGCATGAAGTGCTCCACAATATCCTGATAGCTAGCTGCATTGACCCTGCCCTTGATAAAACACAGTGGACCAACACCAGCAGCTGACATGGCACCCCAGACCATCACTGACTGTGGGTGCTTGACACTGGACTTCAGGCATTTCGGCATTTCCTTCTCCCCAGTCTTCCTCCAGACTCTGGCACCTTGATTTCCGAATGACATGCAACCACTGAGCAACAGTCCAGTGCTGCTTCTCTGTAGCCCAGGTCAGGCGCTTCTGCCGCTGTTTCTGGTTCAAAAGTGGCTTGATCCGGGGAATGCGGCACCTGTAGCCCATTTCCTGCACACGCCTGTGCACGGTGGCTCTGGATGTTTCTACTCCAGACTCAGTCCACTGCTTCTGCAGGTCCCCCAAGGTCTGGAATCGGTCCTTCTCCACAATCTTCCTCAGGGTCCGGTCACCTCTTCTCATTGTGCAGCGTTTTTTGCCACACTTTTTCCTTCCCACAGACTTCCCACTGAGGTGCCTTGATACAGCACTCTGGGAACAGTCTATTTGTTCAGAAATTTCTTTCTGTGTCTCACCCTCTTGCTTGAGGGTGTCAATGATGGGCTTCTGGACAGCAGTCAGGTCGGCAGTCTTACCCATGATTGCGGTTTTGAGTAATGAAACAGGCCGGGAGTTTTTAAAAGCCTCAGGAATCTTTTGCAGGTGTTTAGAGTTAATTAGTTGATTCAGATGATTAGGTTAATAGCTCGTTTAGAGAACCTTTTCATGATATGCTAATTTTTTGAGACAGGAATTCTGGGTTTTCATGAGCTGTATGCCAAAATCATCAGTATTAAAACAATAAAACACCTGAAATATTTCAGTTGGTGTGCAATGAATCTAAAACATATGAAAGTTTAATTTCTATCATTACATTATGGAAAATAATGAACTATCACACTATGCTAATTTTTTTTAGAAGGACCTGTATTTAATGGTGATTGTGTCTTTGTCACAATGCAAAAAATCGTAAAAAAATATAAGTGCTGTAAAATCAATTAATCGCATCAGAAAGTTTTTTTTTATTTAATATATGTATATATTTATGATATTTACACAAACACACATACATAAATGTAATATATGTAAATAATTTATGTATGTATGTACATATGTGTACACACACATATTATTTAAACATATATACACATACTTTTATGTTAGATGCAATTAATTGAATATATATATATATATTATATTGAATATATTATATATTAATCTGATGAGAAATATGAGCTGAACATGTTTATGACTGGTTTGTTGTTTTTGTCAGTATTTTATATATATATATATATATATATATATATATATATATATATATATATATATATATATATATATATATATATATGACTTGTGCAGAAGACTACTTGGGAAATTGCTTCTATAAATTTGTGCCCGCATACACACACGCGCGCGCGCACACACACACACTCACTCACTCTCTCTCTCACACACACACACACACACACACACACACACACACACACACACACACACACACACACACACGCACACACGCACACACGCACACACGCACGAATCAGTGACACCGACAGAACGAGTTGTTGCTAGGATACAGTGGCGAGATGGAGGAGAGGAGAACGGCGTTGTTTTAAACGGCGTCGCTGAGGTAAACCAGAGAGAATGAGATCTAGTTTCTGTATTGTCTTCAGGAGTGGAAGACTGTCATCTATACACACACATATGACGCCAGGTTTGCTTCATTTGAGGGAGATGTGGCTGATGTTTGACTGTAACGGGTCACGGTGCTGCAGGGCGTATTGACCGGTGTTTGCGCTGCAATAGGATTATGAGTATGTTGTTGTTTACATTGCTATGCGTTAGCTAGGTACTCTGGGGGATTTCTTCCATGTTTGTTATTGTCTAAAAAGAGTAAAAAGGTTGTTAGAGTAGGCTACGTTTTACAGTCTACGTCAACATTTCATGTTTAATTCAGTGTGTTACTTGCCATTTCTGTGTGATTATTTGTTAAACGTATTAGCAATTGCTGTGTTAAAATTGATTAATTGATCAAAGTCAGTCCATGTTTGATTCAGTGTGGCTCAGGTATGACCTTCAGTGTCTGTCTGTGGGGGTTTATCGTCCAGCAGGTGGAAATAATACTCCAATAGTGACCCTGCAAACAGTGCTTTTCTTCTATCATTAGTACAGATATTTTGCATGGGATTTTTAGCATTTATTTTTTCGTCTCTTTTGAGATGCCTAAATCTATGGAAGCTTGTTTCCGCCACATAATAAAAAAGAAAACATGTAAATGCGACTTTTATCTCGCAATTCTTAGATATAAAGTCATAAATAATTGTGTGTTATAAAGTCAGAATTGTGAGTTATAAACTCTTTTTTCCCCCTTAGAATTGGACTTTATAACTCACAATTGCAAGTTTATATCTCACAATTCTGTGAAAAGATGCAAGATAAAAAGTTTCAAGATATAAACTCGCAATTTCGAGAAAAATAGTCAGAATTGCGGGTTTATTTCTCGCAATTATGAGTTTATATATAGCAATTCTGACTTTATAACATGCAATTCTGAGAAATAAAGTCAGAATTGTGCGATGTAAATTCGCAATTGTGAGTTAAAAAGTCGCTTCCATATAAATCTGCAGGTGCACAATGATTGGTTATTTCTCTCTGGTGACTGTGGTTATTAGTTAAATGGAGAGCTCTGGTGTAAATGAAGAAAACAAAGAGTTTTGTTTATGTTCCCTCATGCAGAAAGCGAACAGCTCATCTTTCTGCCTGTTGTTTTGCCGTTCGTGCTGAAATGGACCAGAAAAGCTTCGTCCTGTCAGAAACGCGTCTGTGAACACCGGAGCCAATGGTGAGTATTTGCGCCTCATTACACCGTCAGACTCGGCCTGTGTTTCCTCTGCTACACCTGCAGGTCAATCAACCATGGAAGATTGTTTCCGCCACAGAATTAAACATTTTATAAGATAAGTGCGACTTTTTATCTCACAATTACAAGATATAAAGTCAGAATTGCATGTTATAAAGTCAGAATTGTGTGATATAGTCAGAATTGTGAGATTTTAAGTTAGAATTGTGCGATATAAAGTCAGAATTGTGTGATATAAAGTCAGAATTGTGAGATATAAAGTCGGAATTGTGTGATATAAAGTCAGAATTGTGAGATTAAAAGTCAGAATTCAGAATTGTGAGATAAAGTCAGAATTGTGAGATATAAAGTCAGAATTGTGAGATATAAAGTCAGATTTGTGAGATATAAAGTCAGATTTGTGAGATATAAAGTCAGATTTGTGAGATTTAGTGAGATATAAAGTCAAAATTGTGAGATTAAAAGTCAAAATTCAGAATTGTGAGATATGAAGTCAGAATTGTAAGATATAAAGTCAGAATTGTGAGATATAAAGTCAGGATTGAGAGATATAAAGTCAGAATTGAGAGATATAAAGTCAGAATTGAGAGATATAAGAGAGATATAAAGTCAGAGTTGTGAGATATAAAGCCAGAATTGTGAGATATAAAGTCAGAATTGTGAGATATAAAGTCAGAATTGTGAGATATAAAGTCAGAATTGAGAGATATAAAGTCAGGATTGAGAGATATAAAGTCAGAATTGTGAGATATAAAGTCAGAATTGTGAGATATAAAGTCAGAATTGTGAGATATAAAGTCAGAATTGTGAGATATAAAGTCAGAATTATGAGATATAGTGAGATATAAAGTCAGAATTGTGAGATATAAAGTCAGAATTGTGAGATATAAAGTCAGAATTATGAGATATAAAGTCAGAATTATGAGATATAGTCAGAATTGTGAGATATAAAGTCAGAATTGTGAGATATAAAGTCAGAATTGTGACATATAAAGTCAGATTTGTGAGATATAAAGTCAGAATTGTGAGATATAAAGTCAGAATTGTGAGATATAAAGTCAGAGTTGTGAGATATAAAGTCAGAATTGTGAGATATAAAGTTAGAATTGTGAGATATAAAGTCAGGATTGAGAGATATAAAGCCAGAATTGTGAGATATAAAGTCAGAATTGTGAGATATAAAGTCAGAATTGTGAGATATAAAGTCAGAATTGTGTGATATAGTCAGAGTTGTGAGATATAAAGTCAGATTTGTGAGATATAAAGTCAGAATTGTGAGATATAAAGTCAGAATTGTGAGATATAAAGTCAGAATTGTGACATATAAAGTCAGAATTGTGAGATATAAAGTCAGAATTGTGTGATATAAAGTCAGAAGTGTGAGATATAAAGTCAGAATTGTGAGATATAAAGTCAGAATTGTGACATATAAAGTCAGAATTGTGAGATATAAAGTCAGATTTGTGAGATATAAAGTCAGAATTGTGAGATATAAAGTCAGAACTGTGAGATATAAAGTCAGATTTGTGAGATATAAAGTCAGATTTGTGAGATATAAAGTCAGAATTGAGATATAAAGTCAGAACTGTGAGATATAAAGTCAGATTTGTGAGATATAAAGTCAGATTTGTGAGATATAAAGTCAGATTTGTGAGATATAAAGTCAGAATTGTGAGATATAAAGTCAGAATTGTGTGATATAGTCAGAGTTGTGAGATATAAAGTCAGATTTGTGAGATATAAAGTCAGAATTGTGAGATATAAAGTCAGATTTGTGAGATATAAAGTCAGATTTGTGAGATATAAAGTCAGAATTGTGAGATATAAAGTCAGAATTGTGTGATATAGTCAGAGTTGTGCGATATAAAGTCAGATTTGTGAGATATAAAGTCAGAATTGTGAGATATAAAGTCAGAATTGTGAGATATAAAGTCAGAATTGTGAGATATAAAGTCAGAATTGTGTGATATAAAGTCAGAAGTGTGAGATATAAAGTCAGAATTGTGAGATATAAAGTCAGATTTGTGAGATATAAAGTCAGAATTGAGATATAAAGTCAGAATTGAGAGATATAGTCAGAATTGTGTGATATAGTCAGAATTTTGAGATATAAAGCCAGAATTGTGAGATATAAAGTTGCAATTTCCTTTTTTATTTTTTATTCTGTGGTGGAAACAAGCTAACATAATGAACAGATTTGATGAACGTTTTTCTGTAAACAACCCCAAACTTGTTAAGTTAAATCCATTTAGTTTATTTCCGTGTGTTGATTTGGATGTATAATTGTTTTGAGTTTCTTTCTATTTTATCTATTTAATAATAATAATATCTATTTTATTGAAAATCAATTAATGTTTACAAAATATAAAAAAAAAAACATTGAAAGTCCTTTCTTTGTACCTTTTGTCAGTTAAATAAAGGTTAGAGAGAATTAACAAATCACAGATTCTTGCTTTTAATGCATTTTACAAAATGTCCCAACTTTTTCCTGGAATTGTGGTTGTAAAAATGACAAAAATCAATTATCAAAATGACTAAAACTTTAACTAAAATTAAAACGGAAATATAAAAATAAAAGCTAATTCAAAATACTATAAAACTATATAAATAATGCTAAAATGACTGTGTTTGTGCTTCATTCAGGATATTAAAGGCCAGTGCTGGACGGATGAAGAATCGGATGGAGAGAATGAGCCGGAGCAGTTCCTGTACGGTATTCAGGTAAAACACATCTTACACACATATACTAGCAGATATCACCATGAAACTTTCTCAGTTGATAAACCTAGATTAAGATGAGAAAAAAATGTATTACAAGTTTTCTGTCATTTAATGTTTAAATATGCAAATTAGGCATTCTCTAATTAAATATGCACTAATTTGCATATATTTTAAAAGATGAAATCTGAGTATTGGATAAAGCCAGGTTCAAAATTCTTTTTTCATTGTGTTCACATACTAGATGGGAAAAAATTACAGAGGGATTTATGGATCTACTTTTGTTATCCTGTAAATCAGAATATACTATCAATAGCCTTAACAAAATCATTTTCGTCATGTTTTTGGAATAAAATGTTATATGAATCAGGCTAGGAATAATATATTTACAAATCCCTCTGTAAATGTCTTCATAATATTACTAGGTACACGACTGGAAAGTTTGGTGTATATTGGTGCGACTGAAGTGGAGATTTCGGATTTGGAGTATGAGGGAAAAGTCATTTTGAGAAAACGGGCTTGGCATATTTGCATCAGCCAATGAGATTGCGCATTTAGAGTTAAATCCCCCCTTTTACTTTCACGATTGGTTGCTGATCAAAGGAAATGACCATATTTGGACCCGACAGCATTGTACAGGAGAGCGAGAGCTTTCTAGCGGTGTGTGTGATGACGGTGCAGACAGCGATCGCGGAGCGGCGATGATTTAAAACGCCAACTTTTGATGAATTTATGAGAAATCTATAGACGCAAACAGACAAAGTGTAGTAAAATAAAGACCTAAATGTGTATTTCAGACTTTTTTTCCAACACAAGTCTGAAAGGAGACATGTTAATGAAGACAAATATCCCAAAATCTCAAAATTGACCAGTGAAAAAAAAAAAATGTTGTTGCCTGCCGTGTCTCGCCTTAATGATATATGACATCCGTAGCAAATACACTGCCGTTCAAAAGTTTTCTATTTCAGAGAAATGCTGTTCTTTTGACCTTTCTATTCGTCAAAGAATCCTGAAATAAAAATGTAAATAACTGTTTTCAACATTAATAATCATAAATGTTTCTTGAGCATCAGATCATCATATTAGAGTGATTTCTGGAGGATCATGTGACACTGAAGACTGGAGTAATGATGCTGAAAATACAGCTTTGATCACAGGAATAAATTACACTTTACTAGATATTCACATAGAAAACATTTATTTTAAATTGAAAATATATTTCACAATTTTACTGTTTTTTTGGTATTTTTAATCAAATAAATGCATCATTGGTGAGCAGAAGAGATTAATTTAAAAACATTAAAAATCTTTTCGATCCAAAACTTTTGAACAGCAGTGTAGAGCCCCTTTCACACAGATTCCGGAAGATACACGGATAAAGTGACTCGGGTTCGTTTGATTTTGGTTCATTCACACTGCCAGTGATTTTCCGGAATCAGAGAGTGTGTTCACACTTCACACACAACCCGTAAAAATCCCGTAAAGACACGTGACATCGATGTGACATGTAATGTCTCAGCAGCGTCTATAGTTTGCTTATGAGTTGTGATTCCTCTCTCGAGAAACCACGCTTGTGCGTTTCTCTGATTCGATCATAAACTAGCGCATTACTACCGTTTCACTACTGGCGAACGATCCCGGCTTCATCATCACGACACGGCATTGATTGCGGCTTTTGTTCACACAGCGCGCGTTCCGGGAATGAACACGGCAATGTTACTAGAGCCCCATCCCGGCATCCATCCCGTCACACAGAAGCCGTTCCGGCAAATTCCCGGGATCAACGCGCTGTGTGAAAGGGGCTTATGTGTGTCCCTTGTACTGAAAGTGAAGTAAACAAGCAGTTTCATGTGTAATACCACTGTGCACCTGTAGGGGAGCTGTGCAGCTGATCTGTACCGGCACCCGCAGCTCGACGCAGATATCGAGGCTGTGAAAGACATTTACACGGATGGCGCTGTGTCCGTCAGGTAAGAAGAACTCACACCTGATTCACTTCTGAGCACTGATTCACTTCAGAGCATTCACACCTGATTCACTTCCGAGCACTCACACCTAAATCACTTCTGAGCATTCACACCTGATTCACTTCTGAGCATTCACTACTGATTCACCTTTTGAGAACACACACCTGATTCACTTCTGAGCATTCACACCTGATTCACTTCCGAGCACTCACACCTAAATCACTTCTGAGCATTCACACCTGATTCACTTCCGAGCACTCACACCTAAATCACTTCTGAGCATTCACACCTGATTCACTTCTTAGCATTCACACCTGATTCACTTCTCAGCATTCACACCTGATTCACTTCCGAGCACTCACACCTAAATCACTTCTGAGCATTCACACCTGATTCACTTCCGAGCACTCACACCTAAATCACTTCTGAGCATTCACACCTGATTCACCTTCTGAACATTCACACCTGATTCACCTTCTGAGCATTCACACCTGATTCACATTCATTCTGATCTGTACGGCCCACGGTTCGGCACAGTAGATTTGAAAATCATGCTTCCCCCCGCTATTGTTGAATCACGGAAGCTACCAGTTACTATAGATTTCTATTTATTATGTATCATGTGCCAGACAGAGAGAAACACAGGCGAGAGAAACAGGCATTTAATAATAAGGCTACAGGTGAGGATCCCCATTTCTCTATTCTCTCACCCGATCATGCGTTTATGTTTCTCTGGGGTGGTACAGTAAGGATTGAGCTTATATACACGACTGAGCGACTTACAACGTCCTTGTAAGGTAGAAAAACATGTTGCTTACCGTAATTCCTCAAATAAAAAACGGTAGTCAACTGAACGCCAAATAAAAGCCTGCTTACCGTCTGCAGTTCAGGTAAATAAAGGCCCCGGTTTTTATTTGAGGAATTATTTGATCTCTCTCTATTTGAGAGAGAAAAAGAGATAGAAGATAGCCTTTCGTGTTTTCTTGCCCTTGAACGGACACATACACACAAGATTAAGTCTAAATGCCCGTCTCGGCAAGTATTCTCTCTGTGATGTCATCAGTGAACAAATACTGTTATTTTACATTTAGGCCTAAATTTTTTTTTTTGCTGATTCGAAAAATGATCCTGGATCTGTGGCTCAAAAACCGTAAATGATCCGAACCGTGAGTTTTGTGATCCGTTGCACCACGAGTGTGTTGCTCTTCCCACAGGGAGTACGGCACGATTGACGATGTGGACATCGACCTGCAAATCAACATCAGCTTCTTGGATGTGAGAACACACACTTCCCACACAACCTACTCAACTTTCTCAACAGATCTTGTGATGGGAATAACATGATTTGCGTGTTTGTAGGAGGAGGTGGCGACCGCGTGGAAGGTGATCCGAACGGAGCCCATCGTCTTACGCCTTCGTTTCTCTCTTTCACAGTACCTGGATGGACCAGGTAAGAAACGTGCACTTGTGTGCATGTGTGTGTGTTTTAAACTGTACTTAAATTACAGACATGTTAAATTTACTCCGGCAGAACCATCTGTGGAGGTGTTTCAGCCGTCTAATAAAGAAGGATTCAGTTTGGGCCTGCAACTAAAGAAGTAAGTCAAGGATGACTACGTTTGCAGGTGCAGCAATAATATAATTATTTCCAATAAGCAGAATAAGTTGTTACCCCCTTTACATGCAATTTGCAATATTGCATGTAAAGGGGGTAACAACTTATTCTGATAATTTTGCATTATTTTGACTATTCTCTAAGACATGTCTCTATTTCAACGTCTTTAACCATCACTAGTCTATACTACATTATATTAATGTTGTGCAACGTTGCCATGATGAGCTCAGTTTCATCATCACCCCAAAACTGCACATGCACACTTTGTTAATAGTGGAATAGATGCGATTAAAGTGTTTACCATCACGATTAAAATCAGCATACACTACGTTTTACTACAATTATTGTTGCTATGATTATGAGCTTAATTGCAAGTATTGTGTTTACATGAGGTAAAGTTTAAACAATTTTGCACAACATTTTATTGTAATCGCATTATGAGGATGCAATGTAAACATAATAGGGCTGTGACCGATTAATCGCATCCAAAATAAAAGTTTGTGTTTACATAATATATGCGTGTGTACTGTGTATAATAATTTTCTATATATAAATACACACACATGCATGTATATATTTAAGAAAAATGTGTTATTTATATATAAAATATTTACATATATAATATAAATATATATACATGCAAATATTTCTTATATTTTGTATATGCATGCATGTGTGTATATGTAAAAAATAAACACAAACTTTTATTTTGGATGCGATTAATCGTTTCACAGCCCTAAAACAAAGTCTTTTACATTTACATGCATTTGGCAGAGGCTTTTCTACAAAGTGACGTGTTCTGACTGATTTAGCAGAAACTAATGTTGGAGCCTGAAGCTTGTCCTCATGTTCCCAGGATCCTCAGCACGTTCACGTCTCAGCAGTGGAAGCATCTCAGTAATGAGTTCCTCAAAGCCCAGCAGGAGAAACGGCACAGCTGGTTCAAAGCCGGAGGAACCATCAAGAAATTTCGTGCAGGATTGAGTATCTTCTCCCCGATACCCAAGTATGTCCTCAACGTTTGATGTGAAAACCCATGTCATATACGCTAGCAATCTGAAACAACAGATCATGGTTGATGCTACCGGCTATATATATATATTTATTATTTATGTAACAATCTAAAACTCCTTTAATGAAGAAAGTTTTGCCGCAAATCTAATTTTAGAAACTCGAAATGGTCACTTTTGTTTATTTCAATGCTCAGCTAAACACTGTACAGTAACCTACTCACGTATAAAATATATTAATGTTGCGTTCACGTCATGTTGAGATTGCCATTATACATAATCCTTGGATTCAGACATTTTTAGTTTTTATTAGTCATTGCTTATTATATGTAATCTGGATTAGGTAATCAGATTCTAATAATTATATACTTGTAATTATATTACAGTTTAAATTACTAATCAGACTACAGGTAGATTTTTATTGATTACATGATTACTTAATATTCACAAAATGGCAGTAAATTATTAAAAATGTACTATTTCTCACTAATTCATTTATTTTTTATTTTAATTACACAAATCAGAGGCCACACAGCATAACAAATTAATATTTAATCAATTTGTGCTTTTTTTTAAGTTACATTTTTATGGTTTAATTATTACCTTTTCATTAATTTACGAACTACATGCAGTTTTAATTTTGTTGATGACAAATTTCAGCATAATTGTTTTTTCTCTATGTATTTTTATATCACTACAATACATAATTATCTGTGATAAACAAGTTAAGGGTAAAAGTAATAAAGTAATTAATTATATAGCCTAAATATGTAATAGATTACCTTAATAATTACAGTTTTCGTCCATGTAATTTGTATTCAGTAGTGAACTAAAATGTAATATTCCCAGCACTGTTCATAGTTACAAAATGGATAAATGTGTGTTCGTTGCTGATGATGGTCTGTGTTCATTCATTTTTTTATTTAATATTGAAAGTAGAAAAACAGTTCCTTTTTGGGATTTTTTTTTTTTTTTTTTTTTAAACGAAAAACTAGTATTCAGCTTGATTTTTCTTTTTCATTCTCAGGTATAAAAAAAATTATAAACAGCTTGAATATTCGATTTCAACACGTGGGCGGGAATGATATAAATTCACGCTTTGCATCAGCTTGGTAAATGTCAGCTGTCATAGTCTATATGCTCGTTTAAAAAAATAATAATATTAATAAATTAAGATATAAATAAATCAATATAATTAATATTTTAAACACTATTACATAAAGGAAAGAATAATGCATTGACTTGCAATGACAAGAGAATAGAGAACAACAGAGATATTAAAATACATAGTCTACTGTAAAAATACATCGTTTTATGAGGTAGGTCTTGTGTTTTATTAAAACGAAAAACGAAAAATCAAGCTTTTTTTTTTAGTTAAAAAACGAAAACTGTTTTCTCATTATTCTACTTTCAAAATTAAATCAAAAAACGAATGAATGCAACGTACACGGACCGATGACAATAAAATACATCATTACTTCATAAATGCAGCGCTCTATGCTCTTGAAATGAACACTCCAGGTATCAATTATTAGCATTTCAATCAGAATTATGCATTTGACTAGTCAGAAATCATACTTGAGGTAATTCCAAGCTGACGTGAGCGTAGCAAGAACTCATCCGCTGGCTGTGGCCTCCATCTTGGCTCCAGGTCTCCCAGTTTCCCCCTGATCCAGGACACAGTGTTGAAAGGCAAACTGAGCGTGCCGGAGCTCAGAGTCACCCGGCTCATGAACCGCTCCATCTCCTGTACCATGAAGAACCCCAAGGGCGAGTTGTTCAGCTATCCTCCGAACAGCCAGGTCAGCATCTCGTCTTCCCCGACTGCACGCTTTCCTTTCGAATCACTCTCTTTCCCGCTTCTCCATACACGTGACCCCTGACCCTGTGACCCCTCAGTGGCTCATTAGGGACTCCACGTGAGAGATAAAACATGGCTGCAGATTCCTCTCGTAGGATCAATCTCCCATCACAATCCCCAGCCTCTTTGCCCTCCGAAACCCCCCTCGCCTAACACGGCTGGCTGGCACCTTTCCCATAATGCTTTGTCTCCGTTAACCCATCAGACTGTGGCTGTCCCGGCGGGCAGGGCCCCTGCGCAGATTACCACCCGCCAGCTGATTGAGTTGTTTTTCTCATCCCAGGCGGGCGGACACTGCAAGAACATCCCAACGCTGGAGTACGGCTTCCTCGTGCAGGTACTCGTCACACACACACACACACACACCAGCCGGCACGCATGACATCATCGTTTCCCATCATGCTCAGTGTACATCGAAACATTACATTCATGCATGTCGAGTGCAGCTCCATAGTGAACGTCCTGTAAATCTCATAAAAGGTCATATGCATGATGATGCCGAGGATTAAAGGACAAAATCACTGCTTTATTTTGAATTTAAAAACAGGAAGAAATTCATTAAAAATGTACAGAGCCCTGACAAAAAAAAAAAAAAAAAAAAAAAAAATATATATATATATCGTGGCCACGGATTTAGAATTTGTACCCTTGACTTAATCATTTGTTCCCTCGTTTAAGAAAGTGGGCATGTTGAACTAATTTGTTCCCTCATTTGATTGAACTTAAACAAGGGAATTGATTTTTATATCACGTGCAAGATTTAGTAAAACGAGTGAATTAATTATTATATCGTACGCACAATTTAGTGAAGCGTGGGAATTAATTATTATATCGTACGCATGATTTATTTAAACTAAGGAAACAAATGATTACATTGTGCGCACGATTTAGTAAAAAAAAAAAATCTCCTAGAAAATCAACTATTTACTAAATTGTGCGCAAGTGGGAATCGTGGGAACTAATAATTATATCATGTGCGCGATTTAGTAAAACGATGGAACAAATTATTATATCTGTGTATTATTTAGTAAAACGATGGAACAAATTATTATATCTGTGTATTATTTAGTAAAACGAGGGAACAAATTATATTGTGCAAACTTTAGTAAAACGAGGGAATTAATTATTATATCGTGCAAACTTTAGTAAAACGAGGAAATCAATTATATCATTCAAACTTTAGTAAAACGAGGAAATCAATTATATCATTCAAACTTTAGTAAAACGAGGGAATTAATTATTATATCGTGCAAACTTTAGTAAAACGAGGGAATTAATTATTATATTGTGCAAACTTTAGTAAAACGAGGGAATTAATTATTATATCGTGCAAACTTTAGTAAAACGAGGAAATCAATTATATCATTCAAACTTTAGTAAAACGAGGAAATCAATTATATCATTCAAACTTTAGTAAAACGAGGGAATTAATTATTATATCGTGCAAACTTTAGTAAAACGAGGGAATTAATTATTATATCGTGCAAACTTTAGTAAAACGAGGGAATCAATTATATCGTTCAAACTTTAGTAAAACGAGGGAATCAATTATTATATTGTGCAAACTTTAGTAAAACGAGGGAATCAATTATTATATTGTACAAACTTTAGTAAAACGAGGGAATCAATTATTATATTGTACAAACTTTAGTAAAACGAGGGAATCAATTATTATATTGTACAAACTTTAGTAAAACGAGGGAATCAATTATTATATTGTACAAACTTTAGTAAAACGAGGGAATCAATTATTATATTGTACAAACTTTAGTAAAACGAGGGAATCAATTATTATATTGTACAAACTTTAGTAAAACGAGGGAATCAATTATTATATTGTACAAACTTTAGTAAAACGAGGGAATCAATTATATCGTTCAAACTTTAGTAAAACGAGGGAATTAATTATTATATTGTGCAAACTTTAGTAAAACGAGGGAATCAATTATTATATTGTACAAACTTTAGTAAAACGAGGGAATCAATTATATCGTTCGAACTTTAGTAAAACGAGGGAACAAATGCTCTCTTAAAGAGATAGTTCACCTTAAAATGAAAATTCTCTCATCATTTAATCTCCCTCATGCCATCAACGATGCACATGACTTTCTTTCTTCAGATAAACACAAACAAAGATTTTTAGGAAAATAATCCAAATTTTTGGGTGAACTATCCCTTTAAATCTCTTTATGCTACATATCAAGTATTTAGCTTAAATTGCAGTTATTAGTTCATAAGGAGCCTGGTGGAGTGCAACTGTAATGTGGTTAATGAACCTGGGACTACTGTATTTATTGGCGTGATTTTTTTTCCCAAACCACTTCAGCGGAAATCCCGCCCTGCAGCCGATTCTAAAGTTTTCATTGGTCATGTTAATCACTGTACTGATTGCCTACACCAAACACTGATCCCTAAACCTACCCGTCAATGTAACCTAAACCAATGAAATCGGCTGCAGGACGGGATTTCCGCTGAAGTGGTTTGGGAAAAAAAATCACGCTATTTATTGCCGTTCTGTTAATACAGCAATAAGGTTCAAGAGGTCATGCTATAGAGTGAAGAATAGTAACGGCTAAAGCATGTTTCAGGAGCATTCACAGTATAGCATTATATAACAGGAACCGTATTGCTTAAATAACAGCACAGCTAAATTTAGATCACATTCACATTCATTCAAATGTGATTTTGTGAAACGCGATGCTCAGTCGCTGGCGAGCAGCTGTTTCACTTCAGTGCTGTTTGGGGTCGGTAGGATTTAGACTTTTAATAAAAGAAATGCTTTTATGCATCACAGATGCATTACATTGATCAAAAGTGACAGTACCACAAAAATATGAAGCAGCACAACTGTTAACACTGATAATAATCATA
>CM060633.1:37801053-37818553 GCA_030578275.1 Meda fulgida
TGGAAAAGCGAATTGTTCGCGTGCGAATAGTTCGCGTCAAAACCATTCACATCAGACGCGACGCGAATTTGCGACGTTCAGAGCTTCTACATTCCAAAACTTTTGCGCCGACAGCTGAGAAAACATGGACACTTCATCATCATCATCATCATCATCATCATCATCATCATCCAGTGAAGACAAGCTTTTCATTTTCTTTAAAAGACAGAAAAGAAGGTTTTGTGTGCACCCAATCTTAAAGAACAGAGTCTGAAGGGGAGTACGCCTGTGCTAATCTTGTGAAGAAGCTAAAACTTTACCACAAAGAACCGGCCACAGTAAGAATTATGCATTAAACATTTGAATTGTTTATTAATAAACTAGTGTTTTCTGTCAGTTCTCGGTATGAGACGCGCTGCAGTTCACGCGCAGGCGCCTCGATTAGCCTATATAGTCTATATTTGCTTCTTATTTATTAATCTAGGCAATTTGTTGATGAAACATTGATTAAAATTAAGATACAATTTATACAAAACGAAATTCACTTTAAAGAAAGGCTTTCTACAAAACACAACTTAATAAGTGGCCAAAGTCATGTCTGACCCCATTCCAAATGTTTTCGATATATTGGGCATCTTATGATCCTCATCTCAAGCGGTTCCCTTTTCATATAGCTAATCAACATTGATGAAATAAAAAAAATAACATTATATTATTTAAACATATATATGAAACGTAGCCTATGTTTAAGTTTTTTAACTTTACGCACATGCTCTGGTGTGTGGCATGCAAATATAATATGAAACACACAATCATGAATGTTGAAAATATTCCAAATCAATTATTTCCCTCCTAGTCAAAAATATTATAAATCATCAGCACGCCGGAGAGACACCAACTATCCCAGCTATTTTATCCCATGCCTCGTTCTTTTGTAACTGGTCCCTATAAGCAAACAACGTCATGTCATGCGTGCGTTGAGATGCGGAATAGGCAATCTAAAAATGCTGTCATTATAAAAGGTTTCTAGTTTCAATGTATCGCTTGTTTTTAGTTTACATTTCATGTTGTGACACTTCTCTTCTCTCACACATAATGCTGCTCCGTCAGAGCGGCCAAAGCGTCAACAGCTTCGCCTTTGTTTCCTTGTATGTGATTGGCTGAAGCCTTTTCTGTCACCGCAAAAGTACAAAAAAATCGACATCGAAGCGGAAAAAATAAAAGTCGTTTTTTCGCCGCAGCACATTCGCGTTCGGTGTGGAAGCACTCATTACACAAACAGCTGATCAAAAAATACAACCATCACGCTGATTATTCGTGCGTCAAAATCGCGTCCAGTGTGAAAGGACCTTAAGTGTGTTTATTGTGTTCACTGTATCTCTCTCTGCAGGATTATATCCAGTAACCGGTCTCATATTGTGAAGCTGCCACTCAGTAGGGTAAGATGAACTCTTATAAACAGCTTGCTTTTAAAGCTTGTCTTTGCTCATCTGTGTTTCCTTCTGTCTACAGCAGCTGAAGTTCATGCACACGTCGCACCAGTTCCTGCTGTTGAGCAGTCCGCCAGCGAAAGAAGCTCGGTTTCGCACCGCTAAGAAACTCTACGGCAGCACCTTCGCCTTCCAGTGAGTCTTACATGCAGGACTTCTCTTTCAATCGGACTGAATTCATTCGTGATCGGGTTGATGTGAGCGTTTATTTACATTTATTCATTTAGCAGACGCTTTTATCCACAGCGACTTACAACTGAGAACAATAGAAGCTTGTGCTATGACCATTCTCAGTTTAATCTAACGCAGTACATATATATATACATATATATAATTCATGTTCACTTGAATTATATATTCACTTCACGATCACAGTGCGATGCAGTGCTGAAGAAATCAACTATAGTCTCGACTGTTTCCTGAAACTGTATCGTCGCAAATCGGTCGTTCAACCGCGTTGGTAATGATGTCACGCAGGTAATAACTTCTTTTAATGAATCTGTTTGAGATCGAATTAATGCGAGATGTTTTGATATATATTATGAACATGTCATCTGAGGACTATTTCTATTTTATTTTTATTTTGCTTTATTTCCAGATTCAATCATAGACTCGTTCTCTCACACTAGAGCTCGTTTTGTATGTTTTCTAAATAAAACAGATTGTACTGAATGTTATTTTGCTCAAGATCAGGATTTATTAAGTCACATGTCATGAAAACTACACACTCTCCTTCTGACCACAAGACGACGTTTGCTTGCAGAGCGCAAGTTTCTGGATGGCACATAAGTCTGAAGTGATGAGTTTAGGTAAAAGGGCCGAGCCAGTGTTTGTTCTGTGGTAAAATGTCGACAGAAATGTCTTATATGTCACAAGCTTCAAATCGGGATATATTTTTTGACATAGACACTTAGACACTCATTTATACGACACTTTATTCAACAGGAAGAAAAGCTGGTTCTGGGTGTCATACGTCATTACGCTATTTCTACGTCATTGCACATGCGCAGTCCTTTCAGTTTCAGGTTTTCAATCCGTTAAAGTGTTTACATGTTCTCTCGATCGGATTAGAAAAGGAATAAACCAACCCTTTCAATCCGATCGAAATTTCATTGGGATCGAGCTCAATCCGATCGATTTAGACGTTTACATGAAGCTTTCAGTTCGATTGAGCCGTCAATACGATTACTAACGGATTCTTTGTTTGCAAAAGCCGCAGAAGCACACGGACACACGTCACAGAGAATCAGGCACATGTCAGATCGTCTGCACTCACTGCATGCAGCAAACCACAACACTTTCATCATTATGAACTTTATTGAAGGCAACTACAGATTTATTGAATATGGCATGTTGCGTTATTGCCGCTTGCAGTATAACCAGGGTTCCCCGTCTTTAAAAAGTATTAAATTTAGGTATAAGAAAAGTCTTAAAGTCCGCCTGTGTTGAAAATCAAGCTTTTAAATGTTGTTTATCACTATGTGGTGTTTTTAATGTGTAAATTCATAAGTTGACAGCATTGCTGAGTATTTTCTGCTTAAAACTGCAGTGAACCAAAGACAGTCTCAAAAACACGTGAAATCGCTGGTGTTTCTGACGTCACAAACGACCTTGTAACCAATCAGATCAACGTGTGCTCGTCAACCAGTGGATCTCTGAGTGAGTGAGTGAGTGGAGGCGGGGCTCATCTGCATATTCATAGAACCGTGCATACTAAATGGGTGTCGAGTTACAATCAAGATATTTTAAGGCATATTTTAAGAATTTCTTAAATGTCATTTTGGTGATTAAAGATGAGTTTTGACTACAGGGGGACTTTAGACTCACTCTTAGCCTTAACTTGTTTATCACAGATTTGAACAGTATAATCTTGTATTGTTGTGATATAAAAATACATAGAGAAAATACATTATGTTGAAAATTTGTCATCAACAAAATTAAGTGCATTAAACATTACGTCAGGGTTTGAAGAAACTGCAGGTGGTTCGTAAGTTGATGAAAATGTTATAATTAAACCATAAAATGAATTCAGTTGTATCATATTTAAAGCCATAAAAAGGGATAAAAAAGTGGTATAATTTAAAGCTTTACATTTTATGTAATGTAACATTTTAAAGGCAACAACCTTGTTTATTTCTCTCTAATCATTACTGCCAGAATTAGAAAAACAAGGATCAACAAATCCCTCAACAAATCTAAAGACCTATTTTCAAAATTTTTTAGTTTTTAGTTTTATTCTCTTATTTTTTTGGATTCAACAAGTAAAATCTTGCAATAATGTGAATTTTTTTATATAATCAGGTTCGATTCAGTTCATTGGTTGTAGGTTAAGAACAAAAATGTGACTTGTTTAGTAGTTTTTTGTTCCCTATTCATTTAAATCTGCCAAGAAATCAGATTTATAATTCGTTGATCATGTTACTATTTAGAGCACAATCAAATGTTCCTGACAGACCACCGGTAAAATAACATCAGGAGGATTAAATATAATAACAGGTTTATTTTGGGTGCAGACTTTATATAAATTTGATTCTAATCCAGGTGGTCTAAATTTAAAAATGCCAGGACAGCGCTTCAGTTTTTTGTGTGCTATTTCTGTGCTTTTTGAGTTATTTTGGTCGACACATTTCCGCTTTTATAAAAGTCTTCAAAAACAGCCAACAAAAGACAAGCATTACTCTTTCAAGCTGCAGAAATATTTCCAGACGGCTGTTTAAAAATACGCTTGTGCCAGATTTAACAAACCTCCGCTGATGTTGCATCACAACGTACAGATCATCCAAATTTTTGTCACATTTATAAAACTACATTTTCAAAACTCAAAACTATGATACTCGGACTGCTATGCAGTTGCAAGGTGTTGTAGGAAGGGTTGCTTGTGGTTTTTTTTCACCATCTGGTCTCTGTGCTATTGTGGTCTGTGGTCTTTTTTTTAAAACCTTTTTTATCATCCGCATCCAAAATGAGCATCATAACATTTACTTACTGCTATATTTCTCTCACTCTCTCTCTAGTGGTTCCCATATTGAGAACTGGCACTCTGTTCTGAGAAACGGACTGGTCAATGCATCTTATACTAAACTGCAGGTATGTAAATTACATCAGTCAGCTGATCTCAGACTCGTCTCCTGATTGGACAGCTTATTTTCTCAGCCTGTCATGATTAATGGATGTTCGACTGCGTCATCAGCCACAGTTCTTCTTCCTTTATTAAAGAATGGATGGTGTGTGATTAACATCAACATTTGAAACAGTAATCTGCTACATCGTTTCACAGTTTTAAAGAGTAGTTAGTGAAACGGAAAGCAGTATTTGAAACAGTAATCTGCTACATCGTTTCAGTTTTAAAGAGTAGTAAGTGAAACGGAAAGCAGTATTTGAAACAGTAATCTGCTACATCGTTTCAGTTTTAAAGAGTAGTTAGTGAAACGGAAAGCAACATTGAAACAGTAATCTGCTGCATCGTTTCAGTTTTAAAGAGTAGTTAGTGAAACGGAAAGCAACATTGAAACAGTAATCTGCTACATCGTTTCAGTTTTAAAGAGTAGTTAGTGAAACGGAAAGCAACATTGAAACAGTAATCTGCTGCATCGTTTCAGTTTTAAAGAGTAGTTAGTGAAACGGAAAGCAACATTGAAACAGTAATCTGCTACATCGTTTCAGTTTTAAAGAGTAGTTAGTGAAACGGAAAGCAACATTGAAACAGTAATCTGCTACATCGTTTCAGTTTTAAAGAGTAGTTAGTGAAACGGAAAGCAGTATTTGAAACAGTAATCTGCTACATCGTTTCAGTTTTAAAGAGTAGTTAGTGAAACGGAAAGCAACATTGAAACAGTAATCTGCTACATCGTTTCAGTTTTAAAGAGTAGTAAGTGAAACGGAAAGCAGTATTTGAAACAGTAATCTGCTACATCGTTTCAGTTTTAAAGAGTAGTTAGTGAAACGGAAAGCAACATTTGAAACAGTAATCTGCTACATCGTTTCACAGTTTTAAAGAGTAGTAAGTGAGACGGAAAGCAACATTTGAAACAGTAATCTGCTACATCGTTTCACAGTTTTAAAGAGTAGTAAGTGAGACGGAAAGCAACATTTGAAACAGTAATCTGCTACATCGTTTCAGTTTTAAAGAGTAGTAAGTGAAACGGAAAGCAGTATTTGAAACAGTAATCTGCTACATCGTTTCACAGTTTTAAAGAGTATTAAGTGAAACCAGTACAAACATCTAAACATTCTAAATCAAGATACATTTACACTTGAGAAGTAAAATGACGAGTTAAGAAGTCTTGTTTTCTGAGACACTGATCAAAATTAAGTGACTTAACTTGAAACTTTATTTCAGACACATGCGTCCATATCAGTAAAAAAACACTGTTTAAAACAAGAAAAATATCTGCCAATGGGGTCAGAAAATAAGTTACACTGGAAAAATTAGCTTTTTTTACTTAGTATTTTTGTCTTGTTTCCAGTCGAAGTATCTAAAAATACTTAAATCAAGAAGCATTTACTAGAAAAGTTAAATGACAAGAAATTATAATTTTGCTTACCCCATAAGAAAATGGAGCTTGTTTTAAGCAAAAACTCATTTAATTTAGATTCTTTTTTTATTATCAGAAAACAAGATATAATTTCTTATGTCATTTTACTTACCTAGTAAAAGCTTCTTGATTTAAGAACTTTTAGATATTTGGAAGTAAAAAGCATTTTTTCCAGTGTACTAATTACAGTGCGTTTATATTGTTCTTATTTTAAGCAAGAAGTCAGTTACATTTGATACGTTTTTCATAAAACAAGACTTCTTTTTGCTGTCATTTTGCATCATTATTTAAGAAACAATTCGTACTGGAAAACAAGACCAAAATTTATTTATTTATGTATTTATTTAATATGGACAATAACATTGGACGAACCAGATGCATTGTTTATAGTGTAATTGCACATGTGCTAATTTTCAACACCTGACCATAGGGGCTTTTACAACAGATAAAAATACATTGTTAAACCTAAGAAAAAAATACCAAGACAGAACATATTTTTATTATGTAGTGATTTATGATGTCAATATCACAAGAAATTTATTTGTCTTTTGTCAAGATCACAAAAGAAAAAAGTTGAGATCACAAGAAAACAAATGCATGGCCTCTTAGGTCAAAAATTACATATATATATATATATATATAAAGCAGTGCTGTCAAATAGATTTGTCACGATTAATTAGTTATTTTGCGTTTTTAATCCAATTTAGTGTATAAGTGTGTGAACTTTTAGAAATGGAAGGTCAGATTGAGCGTATTGCATTGTGAGATACACAACATTATGTAAGTATTGTATTTCTTAACATGAATGAAGATGAATATGAGTCGGCATCCAGTGTTTTTCTCTTTGCGTTTCACTGAAGACTTTGTGAATGTGGCGTTTAATGAGGTTTCTAAGGGGTTCAACAGTGTTCAACAACAAAACCCTCCTGGAATGATCTGTTGTTATAACATCTGTCCATCCGTAATGCCACGTTGATCATCTCCATGTCTTCTGTTGCTTGCTGACGTCATGTTTTTCTCCTTGAAGGACAACGATAATTTCATTCAGTCTTACAGCTGTAAACACTCGTTCATAACACATGAATCGTCCATCATCATCATTCATCTTCTTCCTGAGCATCACGCGTTCCTCATGCTTTCCTCCATTTCACATGATGCTTTTCTTTTCATTCTTGGCTGTAATTGGCCAGTGTCGTTGAATGCATCACCTCATACATCTGTGATCATGTCAGAGTTGTGCGTTTGCTCTGTTTGTTGTTCTTCTTGGTGCACTGCAATAAAACAACACCTCTCTCCTCCTGTTGTTCTCTTTCATCAAAGCTGCATGGAGCAGCGTATGGAAAGGGCATCTATCTGAGCCCCATATCCAGTATTTCCTTTGGATATTCAGGTACGATCCAAACCTGTGTCTCCCGTGTGTTCGCTGTAGATGTGTGTCCGCTGGGCTGTTCTTCAGGGCGTCAGTCCTGCTGAAAAACATCTAAAACCACATCGTAGTCTCTCTCTCAGGCTACGTCTACATTAATCCGGATACATTTGAAAACGGCGTTTTCGTTTAAAAACGCTCTCCGTCCACACTAGCGTTTGCAGGCGTTTCAGTGTGGATGAGAAACTTCTAAATTCACCTTACATGCGTGAAACCTCACAAAAGCTCACTGAGATGATACAGATGGAAAAATTAATAATAAAGTAATCGCGCAATTCTTCTTACAGGATCATTTTATTTAGCCAAATATCTCAGCATTCACTGATAAAGGTCACCGTATGTGTGGTCTAAAACGCGACTGCTCTCCTGTATTGCCGCAGGACAGCAAACGTGAGACATTGTCTGTCATCTTTGCAGGACTGTGATATGAAGAGTGTGCAAAGTGACATATTTTAGCAACAGTGTAAAAGTGAATCGCACATAATTAACAGGCACAATACCGGTAAACATGAATATCCATTGGTACAACATCTCATGACTAAACTTACGTCATCGTTTTCAAATACCTCCGGCTTCACAGTCCACACTACAACGCGAAAACAGCGTTTTCAAATGTATCCGCTTTGGAGAGCGTTTTCCAAAAGCTACGTTTTCGTTGACTTAAAACGCCGTCTCAGTGGATGGAAGGCCAAAACGGAGAGAAAAATGTACGTTTTCAAACGAAAACGTATTAGTGTGGACATGGCCTCTGTAACAAACATCAGTCGTTGCTTTCTGATCCATCTGAATGTTTTGTTGTGCATGCTTTGGTTTTAATGCAGTCTTTTTCAATCAATAATGTGATTTTTTTCTGTTTGTTATGGACTGTTTTTGCTTTTCCACACTGCTCAAAATCAGTTTCTTCATCAGTTTTTTGTCTTGCTTTTTTGGTACAAATATCTTTAAAACAGAAGCAAATTCGTGCAAGATACACTGTGAAAATATATTTTCTTCCTCTGCATTTCAGTCTTGTTTTCCAGTACAGACATATAAATATTCTTAAATACATTCACTTGAGAAGGAAAAGTACGGTATGTCGAGTTTTTGCTTAAAACAAGAAAAATGTATGTTCATGTTCAATTTTTTAGACATTTTATTCAGAAAGCAAGACTATGAAGCAAGATCTTTTGTAATTTTGCTTCTAAAGTAAATGTTTCTTGATGTAAGAATGTTTAGATATTTGTACTGGAAAACAAGAGATAAACACTGAGGAAGATTTTTATTCAGTATAAAGACGTTTTATTTTTCTTTAATGTTATTTTTTATTTATATTTTTTTGTGTTAAGTCAAATCCACTTTACCATTTGTTAATTACCCCCCACTTCAAACAAGGAATAAATAATTTACCATTGATGTAAGAATTATTATTATTTTTTAAATTCATTTTTCTATGAAAAAAATTGTACAATCTCATGCAATACTGCTTCTCAAGTAAATGTATTTTGTTTCAAGAACTGGAAAACAAGACAAACTCAAATTGAGAAATCCTGACTAACAACATGATTTTTGCCGCGCACAAACACGTCCGTTGTCTCAATCTCACATCTTGCAATCAGTGAAAAATCAGCTCTGCACTGGACGCTTAAACCCACTGATCAAACTGAAAACCACTAACATCATGGACCGGAAGACTGGATAATAACCAACAACAAACTCCTGCAGGAGGAAAACCAACGCGCTTCTATCAAAGAAGATCTCGAACAAAATCTCTCAAAGAAAAAAAGTGTCTAAAATAAGATTAGAAATGTATACAGAAAAACTTAAGGCAAGGAAAGGAGATAGGATTTTAGGATTTAGGATTTTATCTTAGGAGATAAAATGTAGTCTCATAGATGTATTGTGTGTGTGTGTGTGTGTGTGTGTGTGTGTGTGTGTGTGTGTGTGTGTGTGTGTGTGTGTGTGTGTGTGTTTCAGGAATGGGGAAGGGACAGCATCGCATGCCCACCAAAGATGAACTAGTCCTGCGATATAACCGAATGAACACGATGCCACAGGTACGACAGTGGCGTCTCGCATGTTTAAACTCTGTGCTCATCGCCCCCTCAGAGATATAAACGTGTGTGTTGTTTGTCTTTCTACAGAGTCGCCCGATACAGTCGCGTTTCCTCCAGAGCAGGAATTTAAACTGCATCGCTCTTTGTGAAGGTAAAACATCTGGATCTCAGTGTTTGTGTCACAGCTGGTTTCAGTGACGAGAGTTGAGGCAGCAGTTTGAAGTTTAAAGTAGTTCATAGTTTAAAGTAGTTTAAATTAGTGTAAAATAGTTTAAATTAGTTTAAAGTTTAAAGTAGTTTAACGTTTAAAATAGTTTAAAGTTTAAAGTAGTTTAAAGTCATTTAAAGTTGCTAGGGTGTTTCTAGTGGGTTGCTAGGGTATTCTAAGGTATTTTGGGTGGTTGCTAGGGTGTTCTGGGTGGTTGCTAGGCGGTTGCTAGGGTGTTCTGGGTGGTTGCTATTGTTTTGCTAGGGTATTCTAAGGTATTTTGGGTGGTTGCTAGGGTGTTATGGGTGGTTGCTACGGTGTTCTAATCTAATCCTGCTGTCACTTTTATTCACAACTTACAAATACAACCAACTAAACATCGATGAGAACCAACTGAGAATGAGGGATATATACTGTATATATACACAGAGTAAAGGGACGTTTACACAACACCATTTTCAACTATGCTTTTTGACCGTTCATTTACATAACAATTCAAAGTTTCAAAGTGCAGGTTTTTGAAAATGATTCTGTTGTCGTCTCCATGTAAACTAGCAAAAGCGTGAATTTGTGAAAATTTGTTGTCTAGCGCATGCGTGTTACGCGTCTGTAGGCGCGTAGTGTTTCTTTACTAAGTGACATCGCCATCTACTGGCCTGGCACGAATAATACAGCGCTTTTCGTGTGAACGGGATCGTTTCAAAAACATTGAAAACTTTTGCATTGTCCTGTAAACGTATCCTAAAGCGAGGGAGAAAACAAGGAGCAGGTGGGATTAATCAATTAACAAATGAGTTGGTATGGAAACAAATGGAAACATACTTAGAATCCATGACAACTGAGATGAGATCTAACACAGGTAAAACAGAAACATCATGTCATGGTTTGTTTGATACATTTTGGTCAGAGAAAGAAAAAAATTATATACTGAATAAATGACTTTTATTCTCTTAAAACCTGGATCTCAGCCAAAATTCACACATGAATAGTGATATTTTAGCTTTTATTTTGATAGTTTTCATGTTAATTTTAGTAAATTTTTGTGTAATTAATTTCATTATGTGCTATTTTACTGTTTTTGTAGGTTTAATTTTTTTATTTATTTTTATTATTATTTTTATTTATTGCCAGTTAATCATTTTAAACCTGTGTCAGTTTATTTTTCAACTAATATTTATATTTTATTTTATTTCAGCTTTATATTATTGAACAGAAATGTTTTTTTTAATAGTTGTAGTTAACGATGATAACCCGGGTGTGAACATCTGTTTCTGTGGCAGTGATCACATCAAAAGACCTGCAGAAACACGGGAACATCTGGGTGTGTCCGGTGTCGGACCACGTCTGCACGCGCTTCTTCTTCGTGTGAGTATCTGAGTAAATATGATAAGTTGAGCTTTGTTGTCAATATCATAAGAACAGAAATCAACTTATATTAAGATCACTGGAAAATTAATTCAATATCACGAGAAAACAAGAAAGAAAAAATAATGCATGGCCTCTTAGGTAAAAAATGAAAATTATATAAAGTAAATAGAATATATATATATATATATATATATATATATATATATATATATACACACACACACACAAACACACACACACACACACACACACACACACAAAGCACAGGCAAATATTAGTATAGATATTTGCAAGGGGAAAAACTGCACAGAATTATTTTATTATTGTACTTTTTTTCTCATGATGTCGAAGACACAATTTGTTTCTAGTGATCTTTATTATGTAGTGCTTTATGATGTCAATATCACAAGAAAAAAAAAAAAGTGGAGATCACAAGAAAACAAGACAGAATAATAATGCATGGCCTCTTAGGTCAAAAATTAAATATACAGGTGAAACTCTAAAAATTAGAATATCGTGCAAAAGTTATAATTTTGATGATTATGGCTTACAGCTTATGAAAAAAAATTCAAAATCTTAGAAAATTAGAAAATTACATGAAATCAATAAAAAAAAAAGGATTTTAAATACAGAAACGTCGGCCCTCTGAAAAGTATAATCATGCATATGTATATAGTTATATATACTAAATGTATTAGTTTCACCTTTTAATTTGAATTACTGAAATACATGCTCTTTTGGACGATATTCTAATTTTTCGAGTTTCACCTGTATATAAAGTAGTGCTGTCAAATAGATTTGTCACGATTCATCGCATCTAACATAAAAGTTTGTAATTTGTAGAATATATAAAGAAGTACACAAAGCACAGACCAAAATAATGTATGTACACATATATATTTGCAAGGTGAAAAAGTGCACAGACATTGTGAGGTTGTACAGGCAGTTTGATAAAAAATATTAATTTACATATTGCATATGTAAATAAATTGCACATTTGTGCTATTATACATTAACACACATTGCACATTAATAAAAATAACTTATACAATGGCTCACCCACAAAATCCTATCATCATCATTTTTGGATGAAATATTCTTTAATAAATAAAAAAGCAATAACGACAACAAAAAACTCCTTTAGTTAGATTCAAGTTTGCAGTTAGCCACAACATATGTAAATATATTGCACATTTTTGCTATTGCATATTAACAAACATTGCACAATAATAAAAATGCTTAAAACTTATTAACTACTTATAATATAACTATAATAAAACGTATTATACAATAGCTCACCCACAAAATTCTATCATCATCATTTTTGGATTAAATATTCTTTTCTTTAATATTATATTTATTGTAGTATTTTCAGTTTTACAGACAAATAAACAGCTCAATCACAGGATAGGAGCAAACAACTACACACACATAAAATATACAATAAAATAAATGGTAACACTTTACAATAAGGTTCATTAGTTAGTGTATTAACTAACATGAACCAACAATGAGCAAAACATTTGTTACAGTATTTATTAATCTTTGTTAATGTTAGTTAATAAAAATCCAGCTGTTCATTGTTTGTTCATGTTAGTTCACAGTTCATTAACTAATGATAACAAATACAACCTTTGATTTTAATAATGTATAGTAAATGTTGAAATGAATATTAACTAAGATTAATAAACACTGAAGAAGTTTTGTTCATTCTTAGTTCGTGTTACCTAAGGTAGTTAACTAATGTTAACTAATGAACCTTATTGTAAAGTGTTACCAAATAAATAAGTAAAAAACCAATAACAACAACAAAAAACTCTCTGTTAGATTAAACGTGTGTGTGTGTGTGTGTGTGTGCGCGCGCGTGTGTGTGTGTGTGTGTGTGTGTGTGTGTGTCTCAGGTACGAGGACGGGCAGGTGGGAGATGCTAATATTAACACACAGGAGCCCAAGATACAGAAGGAAATCATGCGTGTCATCGGCACCCAGATCTACTCCAGCTGAACGCATCGGTTTCTTACAGACGGACACGTTTCTGGGCTTCAAACTCCGAGAAAGACCCGGCATCTCTCTCTCCGGCCTGCTGTCGTTCCTCGACTCTATTCCATCTATACTTTATTTTTAGTATGGGATGCGGGTGTGGATTTCCAGTGGGGGATGGATTGGGGACCCTCCGTTTAGTTGGAAAACGGAAAAAAAGAAGAAAAAAAAGGCGTTTAAGCCCCGCCCACAACCCGTTCTGACCTCTCGTTGACCTCCCACAGAGCTGTCCGTCAGAAGCAGACAAGCGCCTGATTGGCTGCCGGCCAATGAAACTGTTCTCTCACTTTCGCTCAAACTCTTTTTCACATCAGTTTCTCACACTAAATATCTATAAACATGAAAACAAATGCGTGTTTTTTCCATCTCTGGATAGTAATGATGAATCTTTGTGCACTCTTATTGTGTTTGTATGGCGTTATCTGCTGCTTTTTCTGACTGATGATGACACATATTAATATCCCAGATGTATTTATCTCTTGAGTTTCCTGCTGAAATCAATTTCTTGTCTATTGTTCCTCGGTTGGCTGAGCTCCGCTTGCGCGCACAAGCGCTCACAGTGATATATCGGGGAACAGATCATGGATGAGAGGACAGGGACACGTCGTTACTCATCTTTATGCTTTTATCTTCAGGATGGCGCCGTTTCTGAACCGACAGTAAAAAGCGCGAGGTTTAGGGCCATTCAGTGATGTCATCTTCTGGAAATGTGGAACAAACTAAAGCTGACGTTTCAGGTCAATTCTCAAGACATTCCTGAATGCTTGTGGGTAATTTCCACAAAGCTTTCCGTCGTTGTTCTGCTGTTGGGTAATAGCAGTGAAACGTTTGGACATTCTTCATTCTGGCTCTTTTTAATGATAGTAAAGTCATCTAAACTCACACCTGGAATGATTTAGGGATCAAAACGTGTGACATAAATGAAAACAATTTAAAATAATTAGTTAACTACCTCGGTTAACATGAACGAAGAATGAACAATACTTCTACAGCATATCATTTGCTAATACGTTGTTAAAATCAAAGGTTGTATTTGTTAACATTAGTTAATGCTCTGTGAACTAACATGAACAAACAATGAACAGCTGTATTTTTAACTAACATTAACAAAGATTAATAAATACTGTAACAAATGTATTGCTCATTGTTAGTTCATGTTAGTAAATACACTAACTAATGTTAACTAATGAACCTTATTGTAAAGTGTTACCCTTGCTGGCATGAAATGAAAGTTGAGAAGCTCTTTATTCTCGTGTATTCAAGTGTAATGATGTGCACAGATAAATAATTTATGATAAACTTTGCAATATTCCATAAAAAAAATAAGAATTGTGGTTAACTTTACAGTAAAGTTCCATTAGTTGCAGTAACGATTTCTGAGAAACGCTGTTATTTAAAATCACCCAAACAAACATGCCCCGCCCCCTACTCAACATGACCACGCCCCTATCTTGATAGCTCCACCCCCAAATCCTCAAACACTATGCAACACAGGCTCCTCCCCCCTAATGAGTGGACACGCCCCTTACTGCTGATTGGCTACAGTGTGTTTTGGTGCTTGATCCACTTTCAGTGTCTCTCAGAAATCGCTTACTGCACCTTTAATGTTAGTAAATGTACAACTGTAACTTCTTTTGTTCAAAATTTAGAAATATTTATGAGTGATTCATCATGAATCCCATTTCCCAACCGTGTTTTTGTCTTATCCTGAATCACCACTGCACGCCTAAAATAAGTGGTTTATATTCAGACTATTTTAGAGCGAGCGGGACGCGCTGCGGAGGAGCTCAGTACCTGCGGGATTCTGCCTAAAATTATACTTACTTTTTTTTATTTCATTTTTATTTAATTGTGATAATATTTGTTCTATTTTTAATGCAGTTTTTTGTAGAGTATTTTGTTGTTTTCTATTTTATTTACCTTTAAATTACTAGATTTGATCAGTAAATAGTAATTTAAGCACATTCCTCACATTCTTTCAACTTAAATTCTAATTAACTCACAATTTCATGTATAACCCTTTTAATTAAACTCGACATATCTTACATTGAGTGTCTTTGCAGACCTTTTGTGGAAAATAAATCTTATAACATATTTCACGACTCTAGATATGCTCTATATGGAGCAAATGAGCTGTTCCTCTGGGTCCTAAAGTCATTTTCTCTACAGTGTACATTCAGATACACTTGTAGACATTTGTGTATGTAAAGTTTTAGCATTTTTAGTTTGAATTTTGAGCATTTTTAGGGTTTTCTGTGTGTACTGAAGCATTCCTCGCATTCATTCATTCCTAAGGGGCTCAAATTGATCCGAGAGGGAACGATTTGTTACTTTTTTACATTTAAACCACAAAACTCATCGAATCCATTCAATTTGTTTTGTGTGTGTGTTCGTGTGTTCAAGTGCAACATGAGTCCTAGAGTCTTGGACCCCACTGATGAACACTTTTTTTTAAAATTGTTTAAAAAATGTTTTTCTGGAATGAGGGAAGGATGAGTAAAACAAACATAAATTGAGTCTTTTGTGTCCAAACGTTTGACTGCTGGTGTTTCTCGTGTGTTTTGACTTTATTCTGTTGCTCTTGAACGTTTGTGAGTATTTTGTGGTGTTTATTTGATTTGAAGGGCGTTGCACTGACACGGCCTGCGTCTGATTCTCTCAAATGCACATTTCTCCTTGGATCTGTGTCAGATATGAGACAGTCAGGTGTAGATCTTCACTGTAAATAATCTATATGTGAGCTGTGTGATTCAGCAGGTCTTCGGATGCTCTCTGGATCTCAGATCTCCTGGTCTTTGCTCATGCTGTATGAACTGCGATTGTACAGGTGGAATTAATGCTGAACAGAACAAATAAAAGGAGGTTTTGCACAATTTTAGATGCTTAATTTCTCTCCATTTGATTTCTCTAAGATACATTGTTTTTTTTCATGCAGTGACGTGTTTTTTGCATCAGGTGGCGCTTTTGCTTCACTTCAACTTCACAAATGAAACTTGGACAACAAAGATTTGCTGTAAAAGTCACATTTGCAAAGGATCCTGAGGTAAATCTGGAAGGTGTGTGTCTGTGATCAACAGTGTGTTGTAATATGCTGTTATCATCAGCATTAGATTAGATAGTCCTAAACTCTGCTGTTCAGTCTTCATTCATTTAGTCTTTAAAGTGTGTGTGCATTATTATCATAGTGAACGACTGGTTAATGTGATAATGTGTGTCAGTCTTATCGATGAGTGGATAATATAAAAACTTTTTCTTTGTAAAATAATTGAGTTAAAACAAGATAGAAAAAAATGCATAGCCTCTTAATTGCACCTAACAAAAGTTTGTAAAAATAATATATATAATATTTTACAAACTTTTGTTAGATGCGATATATTTATATATATACCCACTGAGACAGAGTGAGTGTGTTTGTGTGCGAGTGTTTGTGTGTGTGTGAGACGGAGTGTGTGTGTGTGTGTGTGTTAGAGAGAGAGAGAGAGAGAGAGAGAGAGAGAGAGAGAGAGAGTTTGTGTGTGTGTGTGTGTGTGTGTGTGTGTGTGTGTGTGTGTGTGTGTGTGTGTGTGTGTGTGTGTGTGAGAGAGAGAGAGAGATGGAGTGTGTGTGAGAGAGATGGTGTGTGTGTGTGTGTCATTTACTAATATACAGGAGTTCCAGGCCATTATTTTATTCGTTTGTTGCAGCTGTTTTTAATGAGCAAGCAAAATTAAACTAAATATCTGTGCATATAGTGTCTACAATAAAACTAAACTTTTACTTTTTGTTTATTGAACTGCTGTATAAAAGCAGTTTCTCACTGACAGTCATCATGCTGCTGTTCTGAACATCGGTCATGTGATCACCTGTGGCCCAATCACAGTCACGAATGATGATACTCTTTACAGGATCATTATGAACGGCATGAAAAACCTCCACCAGGGGGAGCTGTGATCTCATTCCTCTCTCGTTCACACTCGTGATTCACTTCTTCTGTCTCCTCTTTCTCTCTCTCTCTCTCTCTCTCTCTCTCTATATATATATATATATATATATATATACTGTTTATATATATAAATTCTGTCAGAGGTGGAGAGAGAGATGAACATCTGTAGAATCTGTTTCTTCTGTCAAGCACAAAAGATGATGTTTATATTTTATCTGGCCTTATGAGACTATGTGAGTTTTGACTCAGAAGTTTCTCATATGGACACTGTTATGCTAGTGCGGTTGTTTTTATGTGCCATTTTTCTGTACTAATGACGTTTGCTAACGTTCCCATTGAAAACGTTATTTCTGAATGTCCTCAGAACCAGAAGTGGACTCACTCCAGTCGTGGGAAGTTCCAGTTTCTTCATCTTTCTGTGTCAGATCGTACTGAAGATGGAGGATGAGAATATGGAGTGATGATGAGATGGAGTGATGAGGAGATGGAGTGATGAGAA
>CM060633.1:37821053-37826053 GCA_030578275.1 Meda fulgida
ACACACACACACTCTCTTTCTCTCTCTCTCTCTCTCTCTCTCACGCACACACACACACACAAACACACACACCACCTCTTTCTCTCTCTCTCACGCACACACACACACACACACACACAACCAGAAACTCTTTCTCACACAAACACCCACATACAAACGGACACACAAACACACACACATACACACACACACACGGCTCATTTGTGCGTGTGCTGGTGAAGTCTGTGACATCAGAGCGATGCAGGACTTCTGTGTAAAGCTAGTGTTTAGACGAGGAATAAAGAGGCACAGAAGCACCCAAGACAGACAAACACACGAGAGGTCACACACACACACACACACACACACACACACACACACACACACACACACACACACACACTGCCATGAGTCATCCCGTTACACTAGCTAATGAATCCCACAATCCTCTCTGGCTACCGGCTGGTCCTCTGAAGCAAACCGTCACGTCTCCTACAGAAACATCCCATAATGAGACCGACAGCACAATGATATGTTTGCAGAGGAGAGACTGAATACGGCTCTGGATGTGTGTGTGTGTGTGTTTTTGTTTGTGTGTGTGTGTATGTGTGTGTGTGTGTGTGTGTGTGTGTGTTACACTTAATCACAGTCCCTCCTGTTTGTTTTCTCCAAAAAACTTATGAACGATATTCCTACTCACTTCTGGTTTTCAATTATTAGAAACAATTATGCATTGAGAGAGAATAAAGAGAGAGATTAGGTAATGTTTTTAATCTTTACAGAAAAGTTAAAAACACTGTTAATTGGTTAAAGAGGCTGTGTGTAGAATTGAGGAACCTTGTTATTAGCGACACCGGTGGCCGTTCAGTGAACTGCAGCATTACACACTCAACGGGATTCTGTTCCTTCTTTACTTAGAAGTAAAAGGAAGTTGTAAATATTTCTGCAGTGATTTACTGTTAACGAACATCTCGACGCCGTTCACCTGCTGAGAGACGGTGAGATGAATATGTGAATATGAGCTGCTCTTTCCTTACATATCACAATAAACAGAACAAAAATGAGAAAACAGCAGTTCAGAAGCTTCTGATCATAGAGATGTGTGAGATACACAGATGAGCTCATTAAAATGACACTGTTATGATAGTTTGATTATATGTATATTTTGAGACTATAGACTTTATAGATCCGGCGATGTGAGACTTTAACATTAAAGTACAGAATGTCTCTTATCCTGAACATTGTATAAGCATTTATCATGTGTCATTGAACAGAAGCACAGAAACATCACTTCCTTTTGATTTTCCCGGCAAAAACTTCCAGATAAACATTCACATAAACAAATCAAATTTGAAAACAATCAATAAAAAAAGTGATAAACATGAAAATTCGTTCATATAGCCCCTTTAACTCTAAGTTACCTCACCTGTGAAAACCTGTAAAGGTTTAAACATCTGATTTTATGTAATTTTACAGTAAAATTGGAAATAATTTAATTTACGGTGAAAAATAGAGAAAGGCCATTCCCAGAGGTCCAATCATGACAGATTAAAATATGACAATATTTCATTTAAATAGTTGTATTTCTTATTTTTGTCATTAGTAATGTACTGATATAAATTTTAGGCTATTGTTAGGCTATATGTTAAGGATCTGGTATATTTAGTTCATGTTTATTGCATTATTTGTAACCCTGAAGGTGTTTTGACGCTGTGCAGCGTGTATATATTAGTATTGGCCATGTTTAATTGTTAGGCTTATGTTTGTCCTTTATCTGGTTTCCTGAGTTTCCCCCCGTCATTGTGTATTTGGTTCATTCCTGTTCCCAGTTTTCCCGCTCCTCGTTTGTGTTCATGTATTCCACCTGTTTTCTTAGTTGATTTGCCGCCGCTGTGTCTTTAATGTTCCTCTGTATTTAAGCCCTGTGTTTTAGCCCAGTCTTGGGAAGGTCTTGTGTCAGTGTTATGACAGGTTGGTTGTTTTGTCCCCTAGTCTGAGTTTTGTCCCCTAGTCTGAGTTTTGTCCCCTAGTCTGAGTTTTGTCTAGTCTGAGTTTTGTCCCCTAGTTTTGTCCCCTAGTCTGAGTTTTGTCCCCTAGTTTTGTCCCCTAGTCTGAGTTTTGTCCCCTAGTTTTGTCCTACTCTGAGTTTTGGGCCTACTCGAGTTTTGTCCACTAGTCAGAGTTTTGTCCCCTAGTCTAGTTTGTACTAGACTGAGTTTTGTCTACTAGTCTGATTTGATCCCCCTATTCAGAGTCTTGTCTAGTCTGAGTTTTGTCCCCTAGTCCTGAGTATTGTCTAGTCTTGAGTTTGTTTTCCCAAGTCTGAGATTTGTCTTAGTCTGAGTTTTGGTCTACTAGTCTGAGTTTTGTACCCCTAGTCCTGAGTCTTGTCAATCTGTAAGTTTTGTCCCCTAGTCCCTGAATCTTGTCTATCTGAGTTTGTCCCCTAGTCTGATTGTTGTCTAGTCCTGATTTGTTTCCCCTAGTCTGAGTTTTGTCTAGTCTGAGTTTTGTCCCTAGTCTGAGTATTGTCTAGTCTAGTTTTGTACCCCTAGTCTGAGTTTTGTCTAGTCGAGTGTATTTCCCCTAGTCAGAGTCTTGTCTAGTCTGAGTTTTGTCCCCTAGTCTGAGTTTTTCCCTAGTCTGAGTTTTGGTCCCCAGTCTGAGTTTTTTGTCTAGTCTGAGTTTTGTCGATTTTGTCCCCCTAGACCTGAGTTTTTTGTCCCCTAGTCTGAGTCTTTGTCTAGTCTGATTTTGTCCCCCTAGTCTGAATTTTGTCTAGTCTGAGTTGTTTCCCCTAGTCTGAGTCCTTGTCTAGTCTGAGTTTTGTCCCCTAGTCTGATTTTTGTGTTCGTCTAGTCTGAGTTTTGGCCCCTAGGCTGATCCCTTGTCTAGTCTAGTTTTGTACCCTAGTCTGAGTTTTGGTCTAGTCTTAGTTTGTCCCGCCTAGTCTGAGTCTTGTCTAGTCTAGTTTTGTCCCCTAGTCCTGAGTTTTGTCTATCTGAGTGTTTTCCCCTATCTGATCATGTCTAGTCTGAGTATTTCCCTAGTCTGAGTTTTCCCCTAGTCAGAGATATGTCCCCTAGTCTGAGTCTTGTCTAGTCTGAGTTTTGTACCCTAGTCTGAGTGTTTTCCGCCCTAGTCTGAGTGTTTCCCCCTAGTCTGAGTGTTTCCCCCTAGTCTGAGTGTTTCCACCCCCCTAGTCTGAGTGTTTCCCCCTAACTGAGTTTTGTCCCCTATCCTGAGTTTTGTCAGTCTGAGTTTTGTCTAGTCTGAGTTTTTGTCTAAGTCTGAGTTTTTTGTCCCCCTAGTCGAGTTTTGTCTAGACTGAGTCTTGTCTAGTCTGATTTTGTCCCCTATCTGAGTCTTGTCTAAGTCTGAGTCTTTTCCCCCTAGTCCTGAGTTTTTTGTCTAGTCTGAGTTTTGTCTAGTCTGAGTTTTTTTCTAGTCTGAGTTTAGTCCCCTAGTCTGAGTCTGTGTCTAAGTCTAGTCTTGTCTAGTCTGAGTTTGTCCCCTAGTCCTGAGCTTTTGTCCCCATACCCCTGAGTTTTGTCCCTAGTCTGAGTCTTGTCTATCTAGTCTTGTCTAGTCTGAGTTTTGTCCCCTATTCTGAGTTTTGTCTAGTCTTAGTTTTTGTCCCCTAAGTCTGAGTTTTGTCCCTAGTCTGAGTTTTGTCCCCCTATCTGAGATTTTTGTCCCCAAGTCTGAGTTTTGTCCCTATTCTGAGTTTTGTCCCCTAGTCTGAAGTCTTGTCAAGTCTGAGTTTTTGTCCCTAGTCTGAGTCTTTTAGTCTGAGATTTGTCCCCTAGTCTGATTTTGTCTAGTCTGAGTGTTTTCCCCAAGTCCTGAGTCCCTGTCTAGTCTGATTTTGTCCCCTAGTCCTGAGTATCTGTCAATCGAGTGTTTCCCCCTAGTCTGAGTCCTGTCTAGGTCTGATTTTGTCATCTAGTTCTGAGTCGTGTCTAGTCTGAAGTTTTGGTCCCCTAGTCTAGTTTTCTCTAGTTTTGAGTTTGTTTAAATAAAGTAAGCTGGCATTTGGATTCTCTTTCATCACCACCTCTTCATAACATTAAAGTGCCTTTCTGTTTTATCAACTGTATTATGATTGTGCTATCAATGCATTTTAGTATTTTGGTAACTTACACACTAAAGAAAATTTTATTAGTTTGAAATATACAGACAACGAATATGCCTGAAAATATTGTCTCTGTATCTTTTCTGTGATTGACTGCTGTTTTTTTCCCCATAATTTGAGCTGGATATTTTTACTGTGAGTTTTAGAGGTTTTAATGTGATTCTTCATCCAGATCTAATGACATCATATTGATTCACAACTGAAGTGAGTGGTGTATTGAGTGTTTCACCCAGACAGACAGAAATGACTTTCAATCACCACACTCCATCACAGCGCACTCACACGATTATTGTCATGATAATTACCACTTTAAAAAAAGATGGTGGGTGTTGGTGGGGTGACTGTAAATTGATGATCAAAGGCCAAGCAGCAAAACCAGAGAATGGCTGCGATACAAAACCTACCGAAAAGAGACGGAAATCACCACAACAAAACTCTTTGTGAGACAAGATAAAAAAAGACGATAACTATATGTGCAGATCAACAACACCACTTCTTCACATTACACCACAAACTGTCTGAGAAGAACTAATGCCATTAAACACTAAACGACAAAACATGAAAACAGCACTGAGCAAAGCGACAAACCGTACCACATCATGCTTAACAAGCAAGAAACCCACGTAGGTACACGTCAAACACTCTCTCTCTCTCTCACACACACCTCACACACACACACACACACACACAACTCACACACGCATCTCAAACACACACACTCTCCCACAGACTCACACAACACACACGACACATCACACACACACACACTCTCTCAGGCTGACTCAACACCACATGCACACAGACACACACACACACGACACACACACACACACACACCACACACACACACACACACACACACACACACACACACACACACAACGCA
>CM060633.1:37831053-37838553 GCA_030578275.1 Meda fulgida
TTAACGGACCTTTTTCAACAGACTGGGATGACGTTTTAACGGGTTTAATAGTCATCATCAGCATCGTATTGAAAGTTTAATTTTTTTTTTTTAAATGTATGTAAATGTATAAAACTATACTTGGAATTAAATTTAATTTGTATCAAATTACAGAGAAAAAAAAAACTATTTAAGCTGATGTGACCGTGAGGGTGTTTCTCTAATACAGCGGCTGACGTCTTTTCTCTCTTCTGACTGCTGTTATTAATAATCTCTCTTTATTGTTTTTTACTCGTTTTGAAAGTTTGGAAAACACTATTGTGTCTTTTGCTATTTGAGGAAATGGGAAGACTTTTTTTTTTTTAGTCTCTCATTCACCAATATAGAAGTTTACCCAACTATGACGACTTCCCTTCTGAGAAACCGGAAATGTGAAAAGGGTCCATAACGTTCTCATTTAAATGTTTTTTTTTAAAGTTGGATGTTCATGTAACTATTTACTACTTGTTATCAAAGTTTCACGTAACATTCCTATAATATATGTAAAATTTTCTACTTGATACATTCCCGTATGTTCCCTATCCTTCGTATAAACAAGAAAAAACGCTTTTAAAACATTTATAGAAATAATGTTTCCATAACTTGGATACGTTTTCAAAAAGGTTATTAGAACATGTTTTTGTCAGCTGAGATCATAGATGTTCTTAAAACTATCAGTTCAGGTATGATTTGTTATGATAAAAATATACTAATGGAGGAAGCTTTATTTTTAAGAGCGGAGTGAAGTGTGTGTGTGTGTGTGTGTGTGTGTGTGTGGATCAGAGCAGCATCAGTGGACACACATTCTCATAAAGCATGGCTTTTGCATGGGAAACTTCTCAATCGCCTGTTTTGTTGCCTTTGCATAATTTTCCCCCACTAAATGTAAACACGAACAGAATGAAACTCACTAATGAAGAAATAAAAATATGATTGCAATGATTAACTGATTAAATGATTTAAAAAAGTGTTGAAGTATTTAATTTTGAATGCATTCAGTTAATAATCTGTAGTTATTTTAAGACCCTAAACCCTGTCTGTATTTATTAAATGATACAGCTCATGTCATTGTGCTTGTTTTGCATCACTAACAGTAACTCACACACATTTCACATGCACAGTGCTTCGTTCTTTGTGCACGTTCATATTTTTTTCCAGTTTTTCAATGCAGTTTTGAGCATCAACATTATAAAGACATTTATATAATCTACTTGAGCAGAGGCCAAAATATTTCCATTAGGTTCTTATTTAGTCCTTCATAAACTCTCTCTCTCTCTCTCTCTCGGTCTCGCTCTCTCTCTCTCTCTCTCTCTCTCTCTCTCTCTCTCTCTCTCTCTCTCTCTCCCTCTCTCTCTCTCTCTCGCTGTAATCACAGGTTTTGTGCTGATGGTTCCCAGTGGATCAGACTTATGTCATTAAAGCTGTTAGTTTACATTAATAGCCTGGAGTCACGGGGGCGATCGCGACACACACACGGCCGTCAGCGCAGCAGTTTAGTGTCCTTGACCAAAGAGGAACTATTACGCCCTTTTACATTTCAAGTCTTGTTGTTTCAGGCTCTACTAGAACAGGTTTTCCTTCTGTAATGTTGATTATTTCCCCATATTCTCCATTGTTGCGGCTCCTCGCTTCCCAGTCTGTCAGTAACGCTCAGGTGTGTTTCCCGTACAGCGCCGTAACTCGCTGCTTCACGATCACAGTGCGATGCGGCGCTGAAGAAATCAACTATAGTCTCGACTGTTTCCTGAAACTGTATCGTCGCAAATCGGTCGTTCAACCGCGTTGGTAATGATGTCACGCAGGTAATAACTTCTTTTAATGAACCTGTTTGAGATCGAATTAATGCGAGATGTTTTGAACATGTCATCTGAGGACTTATTTTGCTTTATTTCCAGATTCAATCATAGACTCGTTCTCTTACACTAGAGCTCGTTCGCACATGCGCACTCTTCAATAAACGACGCTTTAAATCTCTCGACAAACTAAAAGGCGTAAACTACATTTGTATGTTTTCTAAATTAAACAGATTGTACTGAATGTTATTTTGCTCAAGATCAGGATTTATTGAGTCACATGTCATGAAAACTACACACTCTTCTTCTGACCACAGGAGCTCAAACACACACACAACTCTGCGATGCTGTGTGTGAATGTTCGTTGTAACGATGCTTTCGGGAAACACGACTCGTTGAACTGCTGATAACGACTGAACTCGCGACGATATTTGGCTAACGATGCTTTCGGGAAACACACTCCAGTTTTGTTCAGTTCTTCCCAGTCTGTCAGTAACGCTCTGTTTACTTCCTGTCTCCATGAAGCCCCTCCTTCTGAAAAGCATACTGTGCTCTGATTGGTCGGCTGGATCAGTGTGTTGTGATTGGTCGAGCGCTTCGATTGTGTTTGTGAAATGTCCCGCCGCTTACCATAACCGTCAGTTTAACACACTACCCAGCAACACATTACCAAGCAATTCTGCGTTTAAAAGGCCTCTAATAGCCGTCCAATCACAGCCCAGACGTCTGGCTAAAACAAGGCAAAATTTGGGCTGTCAGTGAAAATGTAATAGACCTCTAAACCATCGCCCAAGAATAGACTAGTCATCAATTACATGCTCTTTCCATAACCGCCAGTTTAACACACTACTAACTAACTCAACCAGGCCCGCCCCTTTATTCTGCGTATGAATTATTATAATGAGGAATATTGTGACGTGTTCCCGGAAGAAACTCAAGATACAATGGAGGCGTTACAGGAGTTCAGAAACACTGATATAGAGAAGAACTGGAGCTTTACAGAGATGCTTAAACAGAAACATTACACACTGAAGAAAGAGGAACATGGGAAAAATAACTCTTTAAAGAACCACAGAATCTCATTCTGAGCCGTTGGATGCCCTACACACACACACACACACACACACACACACACACTTCTGTACAACGGCAGAACACCGTGAGCTCAGCCTTCACTCAATCCCGTAATGCCTGACATTTATGAAAACTAATGAACAGTTAAATATATTAATATGGAACAGTTTACTATTATAATATATAGTTATTATATAACTAATATTGAAGTTTGCATATGTGTTTTTTGGTTGCGTATCATATGTATACTCATCATATATATGATATGATGTATCACATCAAGCTTTTGTGGCCCATATAATGTGAAATAGTGAGAATGATGCAATTCTGATGCTTATAATGTGAATAAATTAGATATTTATAACAGTATAGCAGATACTCACATAAAATGGATATAAATATAAATATCTGCCAATAATATGTCTTAGTATGATGATATTTAAATGCTCAGTTTTATGATCAAACCTCTGTAGTTTTTTGCAGAATTGTGAGGGAAAAAAGTGATGTAAATGTAAATCAGTGAGATCTTTATAACAGTATAGCAGATACGTACATTCAATGCATATACATATCAATATCTACCAATAATGTCTTCGTAAAATGATATTAAAATGCTTAGTTTTATGATCAAACCTCTGTAGTTTTAAAGCATATAATGCAATGCAATGCAATACAATGATGATGAGAGATGAACAAATAAACCTTCCTCAAAAGCCTGATGATCATATTTCATACTCATGATTTTTCTATTAAATGATGTCTGGATAATCAAGTAAACCTGATTCAGGCCAGTTAAAATATTACCAACAATATCAAAGTTATTCTTATGTTTACCTGAAAAAATCAGTGCAGATGTAAAGACATGAAGCTCGAGCTGAAGGACGTTTGCACACTTACACTGAGAGTCTGTGACTGGATAAAACAGACTAAACTATCAGTCTGGAGGGCCGGAGGAGATTAAGTGCCACAGGAAAGGTTTGATCATTTTGAGGCCTTTAGAAATTTGCTATATAGTTGCACAGACTCTGACTCTGAATGTAATTGCATAAATCTGTTAGGGTGAGCAATTCAATCCAAACAAGCTTGTTCTGGCAAACACTACGCTTGTGCAGTTCGTCTTTACAATAAATGACTCTTATTGTGCAATGACATTTAAGTGTGATTCATCATGTCTCTCACACACTGAAGGATCTGTAGAGATGTGAATGTCGTGTGGACGAGGGGTTTGCGGTGAGACGTGTGTTTTGATGACTTACATAATGTTATTTGTCATTTAGTGTGTGTGTGTGTGTGTGATGCAACGCTCAGGTCATGAAGGAGGAGCTGCTGTTACAGATCTCAACATGACATAATATACGAATAAAAGTTTGTTATAAATTTTGTATAATTATAAAAATTCATTAACAAAGAACTGGGATTCTGTATAAATTAAGAATTTTTTTTTTTTTTTTTTTTACACTGAAATCATGATTCTCCCACAATTCTAAATAGACAACTAAACAAAATAACATGTAATTTACTAGAGGTTCTGACAAAATGTTGATTGCTGAAGTCTATTTAAAAAAATATTTAATTAAATTTAATTATATTTAAAAAAAAACAGTTAAATGAATGATTCAATGACTAACTTATTGTTTCATTACTGGATGATTCAATGTTTTGGAAAAAATTATTAAATGACATACATTTTTTTAACAGTCAAACTTTCACTCTATGATGGTTTTGCGAGTAATCTGCTAATCACGCTAATCATCTTTACGGATCAACTACGATCCGTGTCTGTTCGGATGGGTCACGGACAGCAGACAAAGCAATACTAAAATGCAAATGAAATAAAGCTAACCATATAATCATGCAAGCAATCCTGTATCTCGAGCACTGGGTTTGGGTTCCAACGAATAGCAGTTGTTATTCAAGAGATGTTTACACTAATACACTTGAACTGAAGGAGAGCCTGTTGAGCTTTTAAAGTGTCTCCTCTTGAGTCCAGCGTAACGTCCTGGGTTCGATGTGTGTGTTCTTGCACGTTTGCTGTAAGGCGATGACAGATTCTGCTGTCCGCTGCAGAAATGCCCCTCAGAGGGTCACCGCTGCCACACATGGGGCAAAAAACACATTTGCTTTTGATGTTTGAGCATGTTCAATTAATTTGCAGTGGCGCTTTGGAGGGTGTAGGTGTCTGAAAATGCATATGTGGGTTTTTTTTCTGCTATTTGTCCAATTAATATGATTTTGAATATTGCTGTCGCTTGCATGACTGCCAGATATGTCTCTCTGTATGATTTTATTTTAATTTAACTTGTACTTGCAGACTTTGTTGTTTTCAGTTGTACTTTACATATAAATTGACATTGACAATTAATGTGATTTTGAATATTGCTGCCATTTGTGAGTAGGGTTGGGAATCGAATACTTGTGATAAAATAAAAATGTTGATTGCTCTTATCAATTCCATTGTGAGCATTTAAATGTGTCTTTAAACCTATTCAAGCGCGGGATGTTTGTAACAGTATATTAGACCCGTGCAGCTCTTAAAGAGACAGCAGCCTAATATTCCTGCAGCGTCTCTATAATAACACTAATCACACAACAGAAGACAAAGAGAAAATCCACTCGTTCTTGCCTGAATAACTGTAACTATATTTGTAATGTATATTTTATTTATAAAGTGAAGTGTTATTTTACATTTGAATACAGTTTCTGAAAACCTGACAATCTTAACACACTGTTTATTTTAATCATATCTTTGTTCAGGTGTATCTATTTGTTGCAATTTCTAATTCTTTATTTTTATTTTTTTAATTTAATATTTACTTGTCTTTAATAATGCTTGAAATGTATATTAGTTAGGCTAGTTGTTTTTCAATGGTATTTTTAAACCACAGGGAAACGCTGATTTGTGTTCATGATATTCAGCTACAAAAAAATGTTTTGCAATAAGACTGAATGTGAATGATATCTAAGTTTTTTTTTTTACCTTATTGGAATCAAAATTAAGAATCGAAATGAAAATTCAAACGATACCCAACCCTATTTTTGAGTGATATTTGCCTGTGCAGATCACTCAGTAACTCCTCAACCCCACACACTGATGAACTGATGAATCCGCTGTGTGTGTGTGTGTGTGTGTGTGTGTGTGTTTCAGGATGTGCCTTTCTAACGTACTGTGCCAGAGAGTCCGCGCTGAAGGCCCAGAGCGCTCTCCATGAACAAAAGACTCTACCCGGGGTAAGAGCCTGATTATTTCTCTTTCTCTTTCTCTCTCTGCCGGGTCTCGCTCTTTCTCCTCCACACATAATCAAACTATCAATAATAATGCCAACAAAGCTCTGGTGCTGCTCGCAGCTGATTGGCTGACAGTCTGTTCCTGGTTCTGTCTGATTTCTTCATGGTTCAATTATGAGTTTTTTTGAGGGCAATATCTGACTTTTGAAACAGAAGAATTTAAAGAAGTGCGTCTCATTTTCTTTGGCTGCGTTCACAGATCGGATTTGCTTTTTGGATGTGAACAGCAGAAATCACATTGAATCATATTTTGACAATGCCATTTGAACATAATAACTGTGTGCTAATGTGTAATGTGTTTCACAGAAAGGTGCATATATATATTTATTTATTTAAAATACCGACTTGGTACCATAGTACAGTGTCTTTTGACAACACTATTGTGACATCCGAGTGAAATGCTTCTGGAACAAGAACAAATGTGGGCGGGGCTTGATTTAGTCCGTGGGGGGAATTGATTGGATGGTTGTGGTTTGCTATTGGCTGATCTCATGTGAGTGACAGGTTGTTGCCCCGCCCACATCATCAGAGAAGAGATGCCGCAAGAGGAACTTATTCTGATTCAAGATTATAAAAACAAAAATGAAGTGCATGGATGAATTATTTGAATATAATAAAGAACTGTAATTTTGTTTTCATGGTGACTTTAATGTGCATTAGATAAGCTTTGAACAGTGGCAGTAGAAGAACATATTAATGCTAATGCATAGATTTAATACATACAAATGCATATCTTGATGCTATGAAATTTGTTGTTGATGCGTGAATGCCACCTCACCAAAATATGAGATTTAGAAGTGTTTCGATGTGAAGGTGCTGTAGCGTCTCTCTCTCTGCTTCCCTCCTGTGCGTTCGACAGATGTACTATGAATAGGCTTGATGTTTCGCTGCTGTATTCCCGAGGTTCTGCTCTTCCCAGGAGAGCGATCACTGTTCAAACCTGCCGGGAGAAAGTCAGTGTGACGGGAAGAGAAAGGAGAGAAAGACTCGTGTCTCTGCGCTAGAGATCGATCATCAGTTTGCAGTCCTGATGAATCTCTCGGGGAATTACCATGATCTGATCTACGGAAGGAAAAACATGTGACCGTTTAATCAAGCTCCAAAAACAGCTCGTTTTGATATTGCGGGATCTGTGATGTCACACAGGCAAATAGATTTGCATATGACGTCAACGATATACATCATCGCACCATAAGCGTTCACTTTATTACAATTAAATCCTAATCAAATCATGACAAACTATATATTGTTGGAAAGGTCTAAGACTCCTAAATAGATATTTTGGCTCTGTTTTTTTGTTATAAATTATGTAGGAACAGTAATAGATGAA
>CM060633.1:37843553-37853553 GCA_030578275.1 Meda fulgida
ACAATTATGAGTTTACATCTCACAATTGAAATATAAAGTCAGAATTGTGAGATATAGTCAGAATTGTGTGATATATAGTCAGAATTGAGATATAGTCAGAATTGAGATATAGTCAGAATTGAGATATAGTCAGAATTGAGAGCTATAAAGTCAGAATTGTGAGATATAGTCAGAATTGAGAGATATAGTCAGAATTGTGTGATATATAGTCAGAATTGAGATATAAAGTCAGAATTGTGAGATATAGTCAGAATTGAGAGATATAGTCAGAATTGTGTGATATATAGTCAGAATTGAGATATAAAGTCAGAATTGTGAGATATAGTCAGAATTGAGAGATATAGTCAGAATTGTGAGATATAGTCAGAATTGAGAGATATAGTCAGAATTGTGTGATATATAGTCAGAATTGAGATATAAAGTCAGAATTGAGAGCTATAAAGTCAGAATTGTGAGATATAGTCAGAATTGTGAGATATAGTCAGAATTGTGAGATATAAAGTCAGAATTGTGAGATATAGTCAGAATTGAGAGATATAGTCAGAATTGTGTGATATAAAGTCAGAATTGTGAGATATATAGTCAGAATTGTGAGATATATAGTCAGAATTGTGAGATATAAAGTCAGAATTGTGAGATATAAAGTCAGAATTGTGAGATATAAAGTCAGAATTGTGAGATATAGTCAGAATTGTGAGATATAGTCAGAATTGTGAGCTATAAAGTCAGAATTGAGATATAGTCAGAATTGAGAGCTATAAAGTCAGAATTGTGAGATATAGTCAGAATTGTGAGATATAGTCAGAATTGTGAGATATAAAGTCAGAATTGTGAGATATATAGTCAGAATTGTGAGATATATAGTCAGAATTGTGAGATATAAAGTCAGAATTGTGAGATATAAAGTCAGAATTGTGAGATATAAAGTCAGAATTGAGAGATATAGTCAGAATTGAGAGATATAGTCAGAATTGTGAGATATAGTCAGAATTGTGAGCTATAAAGTCAGAATTGTGAGCTATAAAGTCAGAATTGAGATATAGTCAGAATTGAGAGCTATAAAGTCAGAATTGTGAGATATAGTCAGAATTGTGATATAAAGTCAGAATTGAGAGATATAGTCAGAATTGTGTGATATATAGTCAGAATTGTGTGATATATAGTCAGAATTGTGTGATATAAAGTCAGAATTGAGAGATATAAAGTCAGAATTGTGATATATAGTCAGAATTGAGATATAAAGTCAGAATTGTGTGATATAAAGTCAGAATTGAGAGATATAAAGTCAGAATTGTGATATATAGTCAGAATTGTGTGATATAGTCAAAATTGAGATATAGTCAGAATTGTGTGATATAAAGTCAGAATTGTGAGATATAAAGTCAGAATTGTGAGATATAAAGTCAGAATTGTGAGATATAAAGTCAGAATTGTGAGATATAAAGTCAGAATTGCGTGATATAAACATGCAAATCTGAGAAAAAGGTAAAAAATGTGAGATAAGCAATTACCTTTTTCATTATTTATTCTGTGTCAGAAACAAACTTCCATATATCGGAGTTCATATATTTTATCTATATTTATATCTAGCTATAGATATATTGTACTCTACCATTAAACATTTTAGGGTCAGTAAGATTTTGTAATATTTTTCTTGTGCTTTTACAAATTATTTGATTTAAAACAGCATTTATTTTAAATGTCTTTTTGAAACATTATAAATGCCTCTTTTAATCAGTTTAATGCTGAATAAAAGTCTTAAATCTTATTGAGCCCAAACTTTTGAACGGTATATAGTGTACACATATTTAATATTATACATGTGCAATGTATTTATGTTGTTATTCATCACTCTAAAAAGCCTTTAAAAGCTTGACTGAATAAATCACACATTAAGCCCAGGAACATTTCTGAGACAGTAAATACACAGATTTGTTTGGTTTCTGACTTGTTGACTTGCACTAAAAAAAAAAAAAAAAAACACACAACGCATGTTATTTTTACAGCAGCATTGTGTGTTTGATATTTATGTTGTTGGTTTGTTTTTAACCTCCGCCTACAGGTTCTGTGCTGTGTGTGTGTGTGTGTGTGTGTGTGGTGTGTCTAAATAACTCCAAACTAACACACTGATCGCAGCTGAGACCCTGCGGCACGTCACACTCATATTGGCTGTTAGAGACACGAATACACACGCGCTCGGAGAAAAACACAGAATCAGAAGGACGGAGAGAAAGGATTTTTGTTTGATGTTAGGGTTAGGTTAACCCTCATTATTTTATTAAATTTATCTTGAATCTCTCAATTCAATTAATATTGCTTTATTGGCATTGCATACTTAGGTACATATTGCAAAAGCATTCAAACAAATCATTTTTTTTATATCAAACAAACAAACAAGAACCTACATAAAATAAATATACACATACACACACACACACACACACACACACACACACACACTAATAGTAGGTGCCTCTTAGTTTGTGGCATTTATGAATATGTTGTGCTAATAAAGAGGGAGTACGTTTTTTTTTTTTAATTGGTCAGTTTAATGGAGTTACTCGGGAGTAATCTGCGGTGTTTGTACAGTGAGTCTCTGAGTGATGTGTGTGTGTATTACAGTGGAGGAGGAAGTGTGTGTGTTTGTTACAGTGGAGGAGGAAGTGTGTGTTACAGTGGAGGAGGAAGTGTGTGTGTGTGTGTGTGTGTGTTACAGTGGAGGAGGAAGTGTGTGTGTTTGTCACAGTGGAGGAGGAAGTGTGTGTGTTTGTCACAGGTGGAGGAGGAAGTGTGTGTGTTTGTCACAGGTGGAGGAGGAAGTGTGTGTGTTTGTCACAGGTGGAGGAGGAAGTGTGTGTGTTTGTCACAGGTGGAGGAGGAAGTGTGTGTGTTTATACAGTGGAGGAGGAAGTGTGTGTGTTTGTCACAGTGGAGGAGGAAGTGTGTGTGTTTGTCACAGTGGAGGAGGAAGTGTGTGTGTTTGTCACAGGTGGAGGAGGAAGTGTGTGTGTTTGTCACAGGTGGAGGAGGAAGTGTGTGTGTTTGTCACAGGTGGAGGAGGAAGTGTGTGTGTGTTTGTCACAGGTGGAGGAGGAAGTGTGTGTGTTTGTCACAGGTGGAGGAGGAAGTGTGTGTGTTTGTCACAGTGGAGGAGGAAGTGTGTGTGTTTGTTACAGTGGAGGAGGAAGTGTGTGTGTTTGTCACAGTGGAGGAGGAAGTGTGTGTGTGTTTGTCACAGTGGAGGAGGAAGTGTGTGTGTGTTTGTCACAGTGGAGGAGGAAGTGTGTGTGTGTTTGTCACAGTGGAGGAGGAAGTGTTTGTGTTTGTGACAGTGGAGGAGGAAGTGTGTGTGTTTGTGACAGTGGAGGAGGAAGTGTGTGGTTTTGTTACAGTGCAGGAGGAAGTGTGTGTGTTTGTCACAGTGGAGGAGGAAGTGTGTGTGTTTGTCACAGTGGAGGAGGAAGTGTCACAGTGGAGGAGGAAGTGTGTGTGTGTTTGCCACAGTGGAGGAGGAAGTGTGTGTGTGTTTGCCACAGTGGAGGAGGAAGTGTGTGTGTGTTTGTCACAGTGGAGGAGGAAGTGTGTGTGTGTTTGTCACAGTGGAGGAGGAAGTGTCACAGTGGAGGAGGAAGTGTGTGTGTGTTTGCCACAGTGGAGGAGGAAGTGTGTGTGTTTGTGACAGTGGAGGAGGAAGTGTGTGTGTTTGTGACAGTGGAGGAGGAAGTGTGTGTGTTTGTTACAGTGCAGGAGGAAGTGTGTGTGTGTTTGTCACAGTGCAGGAGGAAGTGTGTGTGTGTTTGTCACAGTGCAGGAGGAAGTGTGTGTGTTTGTCACAGTGCAGGAGGAAGTGTGTGTGTTTGTCACAGTCGAGGAGGAAGTGTGTGTGTTTGTTACAGTGGAGGAGGAAGTGTGTGTGTTTGCTACAGTGGAGGAGGAAGTGTGTGTGTGTGTGTTACAATGGAGGAGGAAGTGTGTGTGTTACAGTGGAGGAGGAAGTGTGTGTATTTGTAACAGTGGAGGAGGAAGTGTGTGTGTTTGTTACAGTGGAGAAGGAAGTGTGTGTGTGTTTGTCACAGTGGAGGAGGAAGTGTGTGTGTTTGTCACAGTGGAGGAGGAAGTGTGTGTGTTTGTCACAGTGGAGGAGGAAGTGTGTGTGTTTGCTACAGTGGAGGAGGAAGTGTGTGTTACAGTGGAGGAGGAAGTGTGTGTGTTACAGTGGAGGAGGAAGTGTGTGTGTTTGTAACAGTGGAGGAGGAAGTGTGTGTGTTTGTTACAGTGGAGAAGGAAGTGTGTGTGTTTGCTACAGATGAGGAGGAAGTATGTGTGTTTGCTACAGTGGAGGAGGAAGTATGTGTGTGTGTTACAGTGGAGGAGGAAGTGTGTGTGTTTGCTACAGTGGAGGAGGAAGTGTGTGTGTTTGTTACAGTGGAGGAGGAAGTGTGTGTGTTACAGTGGTGGAGGAAGTGTATGTGTTTGTTACAGATGAGGAGGAAGTATGTGTGTTTGCTACAGTGGAGGAGAAAGTGTGTGTGTGTTTGTCACAGTGGAGGAGGAAGTGTGTGTGTTTGTCACAGTGGAGGAGGAAGTGTGTGTGTTTGTCACAGTGGAGGAGGAAGTGTGTGTGTTTGTCACAGTGGAGGAGGAAGTGTGTGTGTTTGCTACAGTGGAGGAGTAAGTATGTGTGTTACAATGGAGGAGGAAGTGTGTGTTACAGTGGAGGAGGAAGTGTGTGTGTTTGTTACAGTGGAGGAGGAAGTGTGTGTGTTACAGTGGAGAAGGAAGTGTGTGTGTTTGCTACAGTGGAGGAGGAAGTGTGTGTGTGTTTGTCACAGTGGATGAGGAAGTGTGTGTGTGTTTGTCACAGTGGAGTGGAGGAGGAAGTGTGTGTGTTTGTTACAGTGGAGGAGGAAGTGTGTGTGTTTGTCACAGTGGAGGAGGAAGTGTGTGTGTTTGTCACTGTTTAGGAGGAAGTGTTTGTGTTTGTCACAATATGTGTGTTTGTCACAGTGGAGGAGGAAGTGTGTGTGTTTGTCACAGTGGAGTGGAGGAGGAAGTGTGTGTGTTTGTTACAGTGGAGGAGGAAGTGTGTGTGTTTGTCACAGTGGAGGAGGAAGTGTGTGTGTTTGTCACAGTGGAGGAGGAAGTGTGTGTGTTTGTCACAGTGGAGGAGGAAGTGTGTGTGTTTGTCACTGTTTAGGAGGAAGTGTTTGTGTTTGTCACAGTGGAGGAGGAAGTGTGTGTGTTTGTCACAATGTGTGTGTTTGTCACAGTGGAGGAGGAAGTGTGTGTGTTTGTCACAGTGGAGGAGGAAGTGTGTGTGTTTGTCACAGTGGAGGAGGAAGTGTGTGTGTTTGTCACAGTGGAGGAGGAAGTGTGTGTGTTTGTCACAGCGGAGGAGGAAGTGTGTGTGTTTGTGTGTGAGAGAGAGTGTGTGTGACTCTGTAATGAATGTTGATCAGAAGAAGTTACCACACAGATTCGCTCTTCTTTAGGTAACCACGTCTCTCTCTCTCTCTCTCTCTCTCTCTCTCTCTCTCTCTCTCTGTGTGTGTCATCACTCTCTCTCAATTCAATTTAAATGTGCTTTATTGGCATGACTTGTACAGTATTGCCAAAGCATTGGCCATTACATAGTCAAAGAACAAATAATCAATAAAATTAATCATTGAACAAATGCATGAATACATTTTTATATATATATATAAAAGAAAAAAAAGAATAATAAAAAAAAAAACACTTTCGAACCAACATTCAGACTTTAGTTTTGTCCACTGACTGACTCTCGTAGTTTGTGGCGGGCTGTTACATATTTTGCTGCTGTTATGATTGAGCTGGAGTTTTCTCCCAAAATATAACTGAATTTTTCTGAATTTGGTAATGCCATAGAATTTGGTTCTAGTTGTTGGAATCTAGTGAAATAGTCGGATCTAATGCTGTGATAGTGATCACAGTGTATGAGGAAGTGTTCTTCTGTCTCCACCTCTCTCTCTGTGCGTGTGTGTCATCGCTCTCTCTCTCGCTCTCTCTCTCCTGAACACACACATCTGCTCACTAAAGCGCGGCGGCTCGTTCACCTGCTCAATCTCGAGTTAATCCGTGACAGTGATGACATCCGGCCACTCCGAGTTTGACTCCGCTGTCAAAATATGACGTGAGCTCAGGCTGAAATGATATTTGTGTGTCTCCGGTTGGCACACAGTGCCCGTCTCCTCGGCTGATGTGACGAATGCCCTCGCAGGCCGAGAATACGAGACTCTGTCACGTCAACTTAATGCCGCTTTATTCTTTTAGTGTGTGGAAATCAGGAAAGGTTCATCGTTTATTCATCCTCATGCCATTATGAACCTGTAAGAGTTTCTTTCAAAAGATGATGTAATGTATATATTTATATATATATATATATATACACTACCAGTCAAAAGTTTTGGATCGGTAAGATTTTTAATGTTTTTAAAAGAAGTTTCTTCTGCTCACCAAGGCTGCATTTATTTGACTAAAAATACCAACAAAAAACAGTAATATTGTTAAATATTATTACAATGTAAATCAGCTGTTTTCTATGTGAATATCTAGTAAAGTGTAATTTATTCCTGTGATCAAAGCTGTATTTCAGCATCATTACTCCAGTCTTCAGTGTCACATGATCCTCCAGAAATCAGGATAATATGATGATCTGCATCTAATCATGTGACGCTGAAGACTGGAGTAAAGCTTTTTTTTTAAACAGTTGAATTAATCTTTTGAAATGCAATTTAAATTAAATTTGAACAATTCCATTATTTTGGCAAACAAAGTGCTGCACAAAAGTCTACTCTACAATAGTAACATACTTCTGTCCGAAGTTGAACCGAACTTTTATTTTGGCGGGTTGCGTTGAAGAGCTTTGAGTTTGCGTGTGTATCTGCCGATAGTTTCTGAGGTTTTTTTTTGGCGGGTTGCGTTGAAGAGCTTTTAGTTTCATGTGTGTATCTGCCGATAGTTTCTGAACTTTTATTTTGGCGGCTTGCGTTGAAGAGCTTTGAGTTTGTGTGTGTATCTGCCGATAGTTTCTGAACTTTTATTTTGGCGGGTTGCGTTGAAGAGCTTTGAGTTTGTGTGTGTATCTGCCGATAGTTTCTGAACTTTTATTTTGGCGGGTTGCGTTGAAGAGCTTTGAGTTTGTGTGTGTATCTGCCGATAGTTTCTAAACTTCAGATTCACACAGCAGTCTTTAATATTCACACACACACTCACACTCGTCCATATCACCGTTTGATTAAGTGTTATGTCTGATTTAATCATTTAAAATCCCGTGACATTCTGCATTATACTGTGAATTTCTAATTTTCAACTGGATTCTGTCGAAGCAGAATTGAAACGTAGAAAAAACACATTGTGGAAATCTTATAAATTATTGAGGTCTTATTGAGTCCATTACAGACTTTGGTGTCTTTTCAGAGTTTTTCAGTTCTGTTTGAGACATTGATGAGACGTCTGTGACGATTTCTGATGATTTAAAGCCAGAAACGGATATTTCTGCTGAACTGGGTTTGTTAAATACTGCAGCAACAGACGGGGAGTTTTTTCCATGTAAAATCACATTTATATAATGCTTTAATCCAATCATCTCTTTCCCCCGTCGTTCGCTCGATCCGGTCTCAGCGCTCATTCTAACGAGAGTCTCCGTAATTGATCCTTAATGGGTCAGACGGCATCTGGTCCACAACAACAAAGAGTTAATGTTCACGCTCGGCTCTTATAAACATTTAGTTTTATGATCATATCTATATCTCAAACAGTGAGGTCATGGGTTCAGTTCCCAGGGAATGGGGATGTAAGGGGTTTTTGTGTGACCAAAAATACAGTAAAAATTGTGAAATATTATTAAATTTAAAATGGCTGTTTACTATGTGAATATCTAGTAAAGTGTAATTTATTCCTGATCAAAGCTGTATTTTCACTATCATTACTCCAGTCTTCAGTGTCACATGATCCTTCAGAAATCAGGATAATATGATGATTTGAAGCTCATTTATGATTATTATCAATGTTGAAAACAGTTCAGATTATTGTTTTTTAGGATTCTTTGATGAATAGAAAGTTTAAAAGAACAGCATTTATTTGAAATAGAATCTTTTTTGTAACATTACATTTCTTTAATGATTAATTTAATGCAGAATTGCTGAATAAAAGTAAACCTTCTGAGCCCAAACGTGTGCATGCTAGTGTAACGTGAGAGAAGGACGGGCACTGAGTTAAATATGTTCATACTAGCTTATATATAAAAGCTCTTTTCACATAATAATATCATGTCAGACTCCAGACTGCATCATTATGCTGTGATTGCCAGGAGCAAAGATAAGCTCTCTCTCTCTAGCTCTCGCTCTCTCTCTCTCTCTCTCTCTCTCTCTCTCTCTCTCCTCTCGCTCTCTCTCTCTCTCTCTCTCTCTCTCGCTCTCTCTCGCTCTCTCTCGCTCTCTCTCGCTCTCTCTCCTCTCTCTCTCTCTCCTCTCGCTCTCTCTCTCTCTCCTCTCTCTCTCTCTCTCTCTCTCCTCTCTCTCTCTCTCTCTCTCTCTCTCTCGCTCTCTCTCTCTCTCTCCTCTCTCTCTCTCGCTCTCTCTCGCTCTCTCTCTCTCTCTCCTCTCTCTCTCTCGCTCTCTCCTCTCTCTCTCTCGCTCTCTCTCTCTCCTCTCTCTCGCTCTCTCTCGCTCTCTCTCTCTCCTCTCTCTCTCTCTCTCTCTGTCCTCTCTCGCTCTCTCTCTCTCTCTCTCTCTCTCTCTAGCTCTCTCTCTCTCTCACTATGCGCTGATGTCACACAGTTTGGCTTGGCTTGTGCTAGGATCTCGCTGGGGACACGTTGTGTAATGAGACTCATGTTCATGTTCAACATCATGTTCTCTGGCAGATGTGCTGCTAAAGAGCAGTTGAGGGAGAAAGGCTCCTTGATTTCAGGATTTTTTTATAAATATAAAAAAAGCAGGTCAAGTACACTTAAGTCAAATTGCGATATAGACTAGTGTCTGTGAATATTCAACCGCAAAAAGACTTTAAATATGAATCCTGGATGTTCTGTATGTCACACACACACACACACACACACACACACACACACAGATTGACTGCTGAGATTGCACTGAGCTCAATATTGAGTCTGTTGAAATTATTGATCTATATTTGAGTCCTGCCTGTGTTTCTCAGTTATTTCTCCAGCGGTCGCTGCGTTTCAGCGTTTGTGCATCGAGCCGCTGGTAATCAGATCTTCCTGTCAGCACTGGACACATGAGGGGCTTTAATGAGGAAATGTGTCTGAAAAGTGTGTTTGAGACAGTCGGCACGGATAAAATTAGTCTGGTAAAGTTAGGTCACGTTTGGAGTGTCAATTTTTTGGAGCGTCAATTTTTTTATCGCGAGATTAACGTTCTTTTTGACCTAGCAAACTTTGTGTTTTTTTTCACATGCTTTTGCAACAGGATGCGTGAAACCCATTCATGATTTCAATGGCTTGCGCCGCACGAGGACGTTTTGTTGCTTTGTCGACCAAAGCTCAAGCACAGTGGCACGCACGCCGCGGTCACAGTTCAAATAGTTCAACTTTTGCTGCTGCGTCCTGTGACGATTAACCCAGCGGCCAGCGCTGCTGGCACAACAGGCACGCCACACACACTTGTGTCGGCCAAAGAGTAGCAGTCAAGTCATCTTCATTTATACAGCGCTTTTAACAATGTAGACTAGTGCTGCACGATTAATCATATTGCAATCGTAATCGCGATGTCAAGCCTATGATTATATGACACAAAATGCTGCAATTTTATATGAAATAAACAAATTAGGACTGTTAACGGGGACTTGTTTGCTTTAGAACCAAATAAGTTGACTTATGAAACCATTTGTTTATTATATCGCAATCGCAATATTGACCTCAATAATCGCAATATGACATTTCCCCAAATCGTGCAGCCCTAATGTAGATGTTTCAAAGCAGCTTTACAGAGATAAATATGTAATTTAAGGTAACAGAGAT
>CM060633.1:37858553-37891053 GCA_030578275.1 Meda fulgida
CGTTTGGCTCAGTGACCTGAAATACTGTCTAATGCAAATGTTTGCTGAAGCTAGTTAAAGTTAAAGAATGATTATTAGGGTTTACGATAGAACTTCCCGATTAAACGTTAAACGATGATAATCTCTTACTCAACTTTACTTACTGGACCTAATTAAGGCTTATGTCTGTATTATTACACACAGTTCTGTTATAATATATTATATACTATGTATCTGTTAAATTGAATTGTTTGGACTTTAGTTGTTAATTTTAACCTTTAGTATTATTATAGTGATGTACAAACTTAATAGTTTACAGCTTCATTTGAGGATGTTTTCCTTAAGCAATAATTACTTGTATTGTACCTGATCCAAATGAATCAAATCCAATTGGGATCAAAGTGTGTATTTCAATCGATTCGTGAAATCTGTCGATGCCCAGCTCTACTGATTATGGTTGTTGCATAGAGAGCCTTGAATCATGTATTTTTGTTTTGCAGAATCTGTATTTATGATATTTCCTGACTGAGCCTCGTCGAAGCCTTTGACTGAAGCTCTCAAATATTAGGAGCTTAATGAAGCGTTTTAATGATCAAACGCCCTCGTGACACTCAATGTATCCGCAGACTCAGGAAACGCTTAATAATATAAGATGGAGAGGTTTCTTTTCCTCCAGGTGTTTTCCTGCATGGTCTCCGATTCCTCCTGGGAAACACATCAGTGTCAAGCGTCGAACCAGCGAGTGTATCGTCACTCACAGCTTACCGGGTGTGTGTGTGTGTGTGCGCTGTAAACAAACAGAGGGAGGTCGAGACGCAGACTTATTAGTGATTGTGGCTGCGCAGAGATCAGGTCTGAGACACACACACACACACACACACACACACACACTAACCCGACCCCTAAACCTACCCATCACACACACACACACACACACACACACACACACACGTCTTGTTTGCTTTCTTTTTGTGGACTCTCTCTATAGGCATAATGGTTTTTAAACTGTATCGGGTTTTAAACTTTCAAACTGTATATTCTATCCCCTCACACTAACCCGACCCCTAAACCTACCCATCACACACACACACACACACACACACACACACTCTCACTTACTCACACACACACTCTCACTTACACACAGACACACACACACACACACACACACACACACACACACACTAACCCGACCCCTAAACCTACCCATCACACACACACACACACACTCTCACTTACTCACTCACACACACACACACACACACACACACACACACACACACACACACACACACACACACACACACTAACCCGACCCCTAAACCTACCCAACACACACACACTAACCCGACCCCTAAACCTACCCATCACACACACACACACACACACACACACACACACTAACCCGACCCCTAAACCTACCCATCACACACACACACACACACACACACACACTCTCACTTACTTACTCACTCACTCACTCACTCACACACACACACACACACACACACACACACACACACACACACACTAACCCGACCCCTAAACCTACCCATCACACACACACACACACACACACACACTCTCACTTACTCACTCACACACACACACACACTAACCCGACCCCTAAACCTACCCATCACACACACACAGACACACACACTCACTCACTCACTCACTCACTCACTCACTCACTCACTCACTCACTCACTCACTCACTCACTCACTCACTCACTCACTCACTCACTCACTCACTCACTCACTCACTCACTCACTCACTCACTCACTCACTCACTCACACACACACACACACACACACACACTAACCCGACCCCTAAACCTACCCATCTCACACACACACACACACTAACCCGACCCCCAAACCTACACATCACACACACACACACACACACACACACACACACAGTCTCGCTTACTCACTCACTCACACTCACACTAACACTAACCCGACCCCTAAACCTACCCATCACACTCACTCACTCACTCACACACACACACACACACACACACAAACCCGACCCCTAAACCTACCCCTCACTCACTCACTCACTCACTCACTAACCCGACACCTAAACATACCCATCTCACACACACACACGTGTACGCGCATGCAACACACACACACACACACACACACACACACACACACACACACACACGTTGTGTTTTCATGTTTTATGGGGACTTTCCATAGACATAATGATTTTTATACTGTACAGACTGTATATTCTATCCCCTTACACTAACCCTATCCCTAAACCTGCCCATCACAGGAAACATTCTGCATTTTTACATTTTCAAACAACATCACTTAGTATGATTTATAAGCTGATTTCCTCATGGGGACCAAAAAATGTCCCCACACGAACAAGGATTTCGGATATTGCCATCCTTGTGGGGACATTTTGTCCCCATAACGTAGGGTTTACCAGGCCACACACACACACACACACACACACACACACACACACACACACACACACACACACACACACACACACTCACACACACCTGCTGATCACAATCATCAGCTCTTGTCTTGCTCTCCCTGCTGAAAAATCCATTATAAACCAGCATGAATTCCTTGCTGGTCCAGGCTGGTATAGTGCTGGTATTGTGCTGGTCCAGGCTGGTTTATGCTGGTATTGTGCTGGGTAGTGCTGGTTTAAGCTGGTATTGTGCTGGGTAGTGCTGGTTTAAGCTGGTATTGTGCTGGGTAGTGCTGATTTATGCTGGTATAGTGCTGGGTAGTGCTGGTTTAAGCTGGTATTGTGCTGGGTAGTGCTGGTTTATGCTGGTTTAAACTGATATTGTGCTGGGTAGTGCTGGTTTATGCTGGTATTGTGCTGGGTAGTGCTGGTTTATGCTGGTTTAAGATGTTATTGTGCTGGGTAGTGCTGGTTTATGCTGGTATTGTGCTGGGTAGTGCTGGTTTATGCCAGTATTGTGCTGGGTAGTGCTGGTCCAGGCTGGTATTGTGCTGGTATTGTGCTGGGTAATGCTGGTTTATGCTGGTTTATGCTGCTATTGTGCTGGTTAGTGCTGGTGTATGCTGGTATAGTGCTGGTCTAACTGGTGGACCATATAGTCGTGCTGTTCTCAGGTGAAACGGAGCTGGTGAGACTGGCTCATGGGTAGGGATGGGTATCGTTAAGGTTTTAACGGTATTACTACTCTTACCGATACTGCTTATCGATCCGGTACTTTAACGGTACTCTTATTGGTTATTTTTGTTATATAAAAAAAGGGGGAAAAACTAATATTGCTTTATATTTTGAAATGTAAAATAAATATTAATAGCAAAATTAAAAGCAATGCTTTAACAAAACAAATAAAACATGCATGTTATGCAGAAGGGTGCAGGCTTTTGTGTTTTATCTACAGAAGGCACAGGACACCAAAAACAAAGTAGCCTACAAACACATCAAACAAAAAAAGTATAAAATAAGACGAATAAACAAATTATATCCCCAGTGCTTTAATCTCAGTAATGTCTACTGACATCACTGTGCAGGTGAGTAATAAGGGCTAAAACGACATCTAATAAAATAATTAAATGTAAAATAACACTGCATAGTTTATCATAGCTTGATTAAAGCTTATAAAAGGCAAAATTAATCATTCAAGAGCTGCGACTGATTTTCTCTGTGCCTGTTGTTGTTTGATTCACATTAATGGAGCAATCGACAGCAGGTTTATTAGACTGCTGCCTCTTTAAGACCAAATGCAGATCTGATCATTATTGCACATCATATTGTCTCCCAAATATTTACTCCCATACACTGTTTTTAAGTGAATAAACTGTATAAGTGACTCTCCAAGACGGTCATTTTGACATATTTTTGTGTATATTTGATCGTTTAGACGCGCACACGAAGCCCAAATAATACGTTGCCTGTCTCGTTGCAGTGTGTATCGGAGCGCGCGCCGCCTTTGGAACAGCGTCTATTGCGTCAATTTTGGTGCTTTTAATAGCTTTTTATTATCAAACGCGTCCCTCATTTTGGCAACAGTAGAGACTGCATTTTACAACAATCACAGAGCGTCCGGCTCTGACGGTGCGTTCGGGTTTTAGGGAGAAATGACAGCTGTGAAGGGAAGGAGGTTGCGCTAGACAGAACGCGGCTTTAGTTTTTTTATGGTTTTAGCCTACCTCAAATATCTTATTTTCTATAATCATTGGAAGCCAAAATCGAAATCTAAAATAAAATGTTTAATATAAAGAGCTAAAGTGTAACCATACGTTTGAAGGTTTAGTTCTGTCCTCATCGTCACTCATTAAGCAGGGCTGTTGTGTTGTGTGCGCTGTGGCTCCACGTGAAAGATGCATCACAGAAACTTATCACAGACAAATGGTTCAATGTTATTGTAGATATATATATATATAGAAGTGGCTGGCGAGATTAAATTAGCAAGATACTGTCTTTATAGCAATAATAAATAGCACGTGTAGCCTACTTTAGTTCCTGAACGATACCTTTTTTGATACCAATTTTATGAAAATCCTAAAATTCTATTTTAACTATTACGTTTCCTTTTTTTTCAGTTTGTTGACTTTTTTACACTCATATTTTGAGTCAGTAAAAAAGCACCAATGCTAAAGTTTTCTGTTTCCTAATCATTTAACAACATATTCTTTACTTCAATAAACTTAATGTTTCTGCATTAATGCATTTAACAATGAAACAATGAAAATTAATTGAAATGCATTACACACAGTCACCTCTAACAGATCGCTCTAAATTGTAATTTAGACATGCATTTTCTGTAAAGCTTCTTTGAAACTGTTTTGTGAAAAATGCTATACAAATAAATGTGAATTGAATTACATCCTGGGGTGCGTGCGAACTATATGCGCTCAAACTTTATAAAAAAACCCTGCATAAAGCTTGCTGCAAAGCAGTAGTGAAAGTAGCCTAATGATTATGGATGTGTCGGGAAAAAATAGCAAGGATATATTTAAACTTTTTATTAATAAACAAGTGTTTACTGATTGTGTTGTCTGCAAAGATGAATATGGCGATGTTGCCTCGATCATCATAGGCTAGTGAACACGCACGCGCGCCTATGCATAAGCAAACTATTGATTTCTAATTGTTTCGTTTAATAGTAGACATATTTGAACTTATATTTAAGTCTATATGCCTTCTCGTGTCTGTGAGTCAAGTATCCTATACGCTGAGTTTCGGTTCATTTGTGACGCGCTCCATTGCAGTCGAAGACGGATAAACACTCAAGTGTTGCCGGTCTTGGCAGCAATTATCTTGTCGAAAATATTGCATCGCGTGTTTCTAGCATCGAGTGTGGTACATAGGTAGGTACACTGTTTATCTTTTCCACATATTTTCTATATATCTGGGTTGGGACACACACACACACACACACACACTACAGCCTCACGTGCGACGAGCCACGTCTCTCTGGGCAACCGCGTAAACTAACGTTAGTGTTTCTCCGCCACGGCCAATCATGCTGCATGCTTATTCTTTGTTTCAGTGACGTTGACTAGATTAATCCCTTAGGTATCGAAATGTGGTACCGAAAAACAAGACATGTTTCGATACTCGGTTGTACGAGACAATTCGGTCGGTACCTAAAAAGTATCAAACTCGATGCCCAGCCCTAGTGTACTTTCTTAATTTCTCCAGTACCGTCAGCAGAACCGATAACGTCGGAGCTTATCGATCCAGCGGTCTTTCAAAATTCAGCCCCGGGGCCGTTTTATACCGGGTTTCGGTCCCCATCCCTGCTCATGGGGTTGAGAGCGAGTAGGCCAGCGTCTGCATGCAAGCGGTCTTTTGGGGACAGGCTTTGTTTTTGCTTGCATATTTCTATTTTCAACACAGGGAAAACAATATAAGATTAAAACATGATGTATTGAAATTATAACTAATTTATTTTGTTCCCTCTCTTGACAGTAGAAATGAAACTTGATTTTATGATCAATCAATGTCATCTGAAGCTTATAAAAAAATAAAAATTCAAACTGGTGAAACTTTTCAGCATCACATTTTGTTTTTTTCTGCTATCATATTTACAATAATTACAATGTAAATCTTGAGTGTTTTGTGCAAAACTCACTGTTATGATGCTCAGGTGATGTAAGGGGTTGCCAGGGTGTTGCTAAGGTTTCTAAGTGTTTTTAGTGCATTGGTATGTGATTGCTTGGGTGTTAAAGTGGTTGTCTACTAGTCTCTAACATGTTTTAAAGTGTAGGTCTGTACTTTTTTCAGCTGTTTTATAGTGCTTGTTAGTTTAATCAAATCACTGTGAGCACTAGTGCTTGTAACTTAACCAGTCATGAGATTCTCTGAATCTGAAATGTCAGATTCTCTGGCAGAGTTAGTTTCATGTTGTTTGATTTGTTAATTTCAGCGATATGGAGGAGTGAAGACAAGCCGCATTTCTATTACCCTTCAAATTGCGCAAATTGAAATTGCGAATTGAAAATACGGCTGATGGAAACGTAAATTTCGCAAAAACTGTTTAAAAAAAAGAACGTTTTTCCGCTCGCATGAGGAGGTTTTTCATGCAATTCGAAAAAGAAATATTTCGCAAAACTGCAATGGAAACAGTTTTTGCGCATTTACAGTCGCCTGACGTAGATGACGCGGTGTGTTTGACAGAATACGAGACAGATTTCTTTATTAAACTCATAACAGACAAAAGAATTGCAGGAATACTGGATTCTAAACCTCAAAGAAACGCCACAATCAAGAGAAGCAGAAATGAGGAGAAACACCAGAAACTCCTCATACGAGCCGCTCGCAGTATAAGAGGCTTTCCTGACATTAATGCTGGATAACACACACACACACACACACACACACACGTCTCCTGCGGTTAATAATAATGGCCAGTGCGGTGGCTGAGATGTACGTAAACCTGCTAACATACATAATGAAAACATCGTCATTTCACAATTGTTTTTTTGTCGACATTTAGAAAAAAAAAAAAGTTTTGCGCAAATCTGTAATGGAAACGCGCCTAATGAAGTGTCCGTCCTCAGCGCCTCACACACTGATGTCTGAGATCCTGTGTGTGTGTGTGTGTGTGTTGCTGATATATCATTCACCAAGGTCATTGTCAATTAGGCTATTTGTTGAGCAGAGACGCGTGGTGCTGGTTTAATCATGCAGACAATGAAGACAACAGCGACAAAAGGGAAATAAATGAGCCTCCCGTGTTCCCATGCAGACATGCAGCTGAAACGCTCCATTTAGCCTGAGCGTTTACTAGTCTCTCATTACACTCCCCTTCCCATCATAACAGGTTGTTCTTAATATGTCAGCAGTGGCAGGTGGGTTGAATTAGTTAGAAAAATCACATTTAAAAACAGGAATATGGCCAGCAGCCATTAAGAATAGCTCGTGTCGTGTGTTAAATGACAGCTGTCATGACAAATAACCAATATTTGTCGGCCTTGAGCTCGTTTTGAGCAGTTTCAAATGCAGCGGTGATAAATTGCAATCTGGAGCCATTTAGGTTAATTAATTATTTCTGCCGGGCAAAACCTGCTAATGTCCCGTCATCAACTTTAGGACGAAGAGTCACATTGCCTACGGTGTCGCTCAAGTCACTTAAATTACAAACTCTCAATGAAAATGAATGGCTTCTGTCTGGTTTATCAGTGTGAACTCTGCTTAATATGTGTGTTAGTGGGATTTTGCACCAATGAGATAGAATGTAATGAAAACATGACATGATATATATCATAAGATATTGCTGAATTAACATGAATCTGCATTTATCACTTGTTGCTTTGACCGTTTTTACAGCTAGGATCGAGATTCGTCTCAAATTATCTGTACTGCAAAAACATATGTTCTACCTCAGTCTTGTTTTCCAGGATTAATATCTAAGCATTCTTAAATCAAGATACATTTACTGTAAAATGTATGATAGTAAGTCTTGTTTTTTTTAATCATTTATCATAGATATCTGCCAATGCGGTCAAGAAAATAAACTGAAATCAAAGGGAAAAAAAGTTTGGCAGATATTTATTCTTGCTTAAAGTCACTTAAAGTTTTTTTTTTTGTTGCAAATTTAGTTTTTTTGTTTTGTTTTTTATTCAGAAATCAAGAATTAATATCTAAAACAATTTTCCTTCTCACGTATATGCATCTTGATTTAAAAAAATGCAGACAAAAATTCGCCTGATCACGAGTGTTCAGTACTAAATACAGATGGGGTCCAAACAGCTTCTGAAAACGCCTAGCTGAAGACAGGGCTGCAAATAATAGGAATGCATTGTAATGCAAAAAAATGCAAAATATATATATTAGGGGTGTAACGGTTCACAAAATTCACGATTCGGTTCGATACGATACATTGGAAACACGGTTCGGCATGTTTTCGATACAGCAAAAATAAATTTTCTTGATTTTAAAATGTTTATGTATTTATTAAAACTAACATCATAAAGTATGATTTTTTTTTTAATTTGAACAATGATGGATCTACACTTGACTCTTAGCAGCATATAAAACAAAAACAGCTCCTTATAAAAAAAATTAAATGTAATACTGTAGTAGTTATAAACAAAGGTTTATTTTATTTCAGGTTTATTTTAAGTTTGCAAGGTTCAAGATGAACATTTGAGGGCAGCAATTTTATTTATAATGTCGAAATTATAACAGAGAAATTTGAATGCAAGCTCACTAGATCTCGCAGTTATCTGTTATTACTTTTGTGGCAAATTTAATTTCTTTCTTTACTGGATCTCTTAGCGCTGTGTAGAAACAGTGTCGCTTGATCATATATATATATATATATATATATATATATATATATATAGGCCTATAGTTGGGAATCGAAAATCAATTTCTGGAATCGGATACTCGTTATTAAAATTAAAATGTGAGCATTTCAATGTGACTTTTGAAGCGCTAGACGACTGCTGCACACACATCCAAAGCGCGCTCACAGAAAATGTGATTTTAAATCATTCAAGTGCAAGTTTTCAGTTTTACAGGCGTCATGAGGCGTGTGTAACTATATCGTGCAGCTCTTAAAGAGACAGCAGCCTAATATTCCTGCAGCGTCTCTATAATAACACTAATCACACAACAGAAGACAAAGAGAAAATTCACTCGTTCTTGCCTGAATAACTGTAACTATATTTGTAATGTATATTTTATTTATAAAGTGCAGTGTTATTTTACATTTGATTACAGTTTCTGAAAACCTGACAATCTTAACACACTGTTTATTTTAATTATATCTTTGTTCAGGTGTATCTATTTGTTGCAATTGCTAATTCTTGATTTTTTTTAATTACTGAGTGTTTAATAATGCTTGAAATGTATATTAGTTAGGCTAGTTGTTTTTCAATGGTATTTTGAAACCACAGGCAAACGCTCCTCGGGTAAGTGTTGATTTGTGTTCATGATATTCAGCTACAATAAAATGTTTTGCAATACGACTAAATGTGAATGATATCTAAGTTTTTTTTTTCTTATTGGAATCGAAATAAGGAATTGATAAGAAATCGAAATAGGAATCGGAATCATTAAAAGTCAAATGATACCCAACTATATATATATATAGAGAGAGAGAGAGAGAGACCGAGAGAGAGACCGAGAGCGAGAGATGGGGAGACTCTCTCTCTCTCCCCCTTTGAGCTGTGACATTTTCGTTTCCCTGGAGACGGACTGTGCCAGGCTGTTGCCATAGTAACAGTGTTCTTTAAGAAGCCGGCGTACCCGTCCCTCCTGCCGGGTGATGGAGCAAACGAACACCTGCTGGCTTTCTGCTAATTGGCTGTTTCCTTTTCTCTTTCACTCACACTTTTTTATTTCCCGCAGTTGAACTTATCAGGAATAAGCTGTCTCTGAGACTATTCTTCCTGTTTTCTGTAACGGTTGACATAACTTTTATTTAGCATGGACTTTTTTCTTATATGCATGTAGTACAAAACGTTTTTAACTCTTTTTAAAGTTGAAATTCATCCCGAACGTCCCAATGGAGTGTGTTTCCAAACAGAATAGAACATTAAACACTGTCTTTTTGTCATTTATTTAATTTAAAGTACTTTATTTTTGTGAAAGTTGTGAAATTTGGCACACAGGAGTCTCTAACTCAATCCCTCTAGCGCCACCAACTGTCCAAAGTTTCACTGACATTTATGTTAATTTTTAACCATAAGGGCTAGAAATAAAAAATCCCCTGAATCCTTGGCTCAAGATGATTCGATTGCCCCCGATGCCGCCATTTTGATTTTCTTTAAAAACCTACTTTTTCAAACTCTTATACCATTGCTCTGATTTTCACAAAAATTTAATCGGATCATCCTCAGACAGTGCCGACAAAAAACGTTCAAAGTCAAGAGATTCAAATAAATTCTCAATTAATGCGCAAATTTAACGAACATCACGTTAAAATGGACATGAGGCTATATCTCCGCAATGGTTTAGCGTTTTCGGATCAAAATTGGTGTGTGTAATGACAACCATGACCTGAGAGTAAATGCACTGTTTCGGCACAGTGCCACCTAGTGGACATGAGAAATGCATTTTTTTTTATTTTTGCTTATAACGTCTAAACAGTTTGACCAAAAATCATGAGACTGGTCTCTAGTTTTGGTGCAGCATGTGTATTGTAATGAAACCGGTCTTAATAGATTAATTGGGTCATGCCGAGAACATAGATATCAATTTTGCCATAGTCGGCCAAACATCCTGCCCTCCATAATGATTTTCTTTAAAAGAACGACTTTTTCCAAACTCCTTCTAAACATTTTGTCTGATTTTCACCAAATTCAAGTAAGACTATCTTCAGCCCATGCCGGCAAAGATGTCTGGATTTTGTTTCTGTATCTCTGGAAAGATTTGACATATTGACAGCAATCTTTGTGTTTAATTGTCACCCAACACTGAGCACACCAGATCAATGTGGTGTCAGTGCCACTTATTGGTCAAAAGTGATTGTATTTATGAGTTTACAATCATTTAGTATGGAAGTTTTTTCCTAACCCAATGAAAATGAAAATTCAAATGCTTAAAAATATCAAATAATAAATCAAAGTCTCAAAACAGCTGCTCAAATGTTAAATCAAATGCTCAAAGTATTAAATAATAAACTCTTAATATGGCTGCTCAAATGATAAATGAAATGCAATTTTATTTCCTCATTCGGGAAAGCATGAACTGTATCAGAAATCAAATTAAAACTCATTTAATTTTTAATTCCCTTTCAAGGGAACTTCAAGCTGCGTCAAACGCTGTGGGAACGCCCCTGCGTTGTGCGTCATGAAGCACGTATGGAATCAGTCCAATAGAGAGATGAAACGTCATAGGCGGGTGACGTCATCGACCAGGAACTATAAAAGCACCCCAAAAACACAAGCGCATTAGCTTCTGTGCCTTCAGTCGGGCTACATGTGAATCTGTCCCTGTGTGATATTGTCTGTCTTACATACTCTGCACCACACAAACAATTTATATATATATATATATATATATATATATTGAGAATGGCGAACGAACAGCTGTTTAGGAAGTGTGTTACTCCCTGCCCGCGCTATGTAACGGACGGGGATACACACGTTCTTTGTGTTGTTTGTTTGGGAGTGCAGCATGCCCAGTCTGCTCTCGAGGGAGCTGACTGTGAGCATTGCGAGCGTCTGCCGTTAAGGACGCTCCGCTCCCGCCGAGCGCTCTTTGAGGAGGGCGGTTCGGTGCGCGCTCCCCACGGTTCGGGTCCCGCTTCTGTTGAGGCAGAGCGGCGGTGCTTATCGTGGGGATCGCAGATGGATCTCTCAGCGAGGGTTGAGACGGGCGCTGCCTTCACCTGTGAGATCCAGTGCCTCAGTCCCGAGTTCGGAAGCACGCGCTGCGGTTTCTTCCGCTCGGGTTGAGGCACCAACACTGCAACTATCCAGTTCTGAGGAGCTGGATGTTGTTAGTGTTGAGGGAGATGTGAAGGATTCGCCACCCCACACTCCCGAAAGTGATGAGTTAATGGAGGTATTAACAAGAGCTGTTGATAAACTCAGTATTGAGTGGCCAGTGACTAGACAGGAGTCAGTTTCTAAATCTAAATTAGATGAGAGATTTTTATCGTCTCGTGTGCAGCCTCCACGCCGGTGTCTGCCGCTCTTTAACGATCTCCACACTGAGGTGTCGAGATCGTCTAAGAAACCGGTTTCATATAGAATATTTAGTCTCCAGACATCTACATATTCTAATATAATGGGGGCTAAATCATATGGTTATGGCGCTTTGCCTCGCGTGGAAGAGTCGCTCGCGAGCCATCTCTCCCCCGAGGCGGCGTCATCTTTTAAGACACCGGTATTACCCACCAAGCCCCTCAGAAATACATCTGCTTTGGTGGGTAAAGCGTATTCGGCTGCAGGTCAGGCTGCGTCATGTCTGCATACAATGTCAATCTTGCAGGCATACCAGACTGACCTGCTAAGGGACGTGAGTGAGAGTGAGGAAGTCAGTACTGACGTAGTTCGAGAACTGCGTCAGGCTGCTGATTTATCCCTGCGCGCCACCAGAGAATCGGCCAAGCTAGTGGGTCGATCTATGGCAGCTCTGGTGGCCGCAGAAAGACATCTTTGGTTAAATCAAACAAATATGAAAGAGAAAAAAAAAACTTTTCTTTTAGATGCTCCTCTCTCTCCTTCGGGGTTATTTGGCGAAGCTGTTAATTCTGTTATGGACAAATTCCAGGAAGAGAAAAAACAAGCTGCAGCTTTCAAAAAATGTCTTCCTTTAAAAATTCACGTCTCTGGGGCTGCTGGGCGGGAGCAGCCCCGGCGGTTTACAAGCTCATCCCATAGGGCGCAGCAGAAGCAGAGTGTCGCGTCTCGTGCTCCCCCTGCTGGACAGTGGGCTCAGGTGCGGCACTCTCAGCCGAAGTCTTCTAGCAATAGACCTGATCTGAGGACAGTGTTATTGTCTAAGAAGGCTTCGGTTAAGAAGTCCTGACGCCGAGGCGTTCAGGATGCTGAGGGCGGTCCCCACCGAGGCGGAAAGGAGTTCACCTCTCTTTACGGTGCCCATTCTTCCTCCTGGTGGAGCTCCTTTGGTTGAGTTTCGGTCGTGCCGAGGTGGACCTATTCGCTTCCAAGGAGGCCACGCATTGTCATCTGTGGTTCTCCATCAGTCTTCCAGCCCCTCTGGGGTTGGACTCTATGGTGCAGCCGTGGCCGTGGCTGTACGCCTTTCCCCCAATTGCTCTGCTACCAGGAGTTCTGGAGAGGGTTCGCCGGGACGGGGTCAGCCTACTATTAGTAGCCCCGTTCTGGCCGGCCCGAGTATGGTTCTCGGAACTGATTTCTCTCCTGGACGGCTCTCCTTTGGAGCTCCCGGTCAGGAGGGATCTACTCTCTCAGGCCGGCTGCACGATATTTCACCCCCGCCCAGAGCCGTGGAAACTGTGGGCTTGGCCTCTGAGGGGGCCCAGCTCATAGATTTTGGTCTCTCAACTGAGGTTCAGACCATTCTTCACTCCAGAGCTCCATCCACGAGGAAGCTTTATGCCTTGAAGTGTAAACTTTTCACTTCTTGGTGTGGAGAACACCTGCAGGACCCAGTTAACTGGCCAGTGGGTGCAGTGCTGGATTTCCTGCAGGAGCGTGTCTCCACAGGGTTATCCCCCTCCACACTAAAGGTGTATGTGGCGGCACTAGCTGCTTACCACGTCCCTTTCAGTGGAGTTTCTCTTGGGAGACACCCACTTATAACTCGTTTCCTCCGTGGCACTTTGAGGCTGAGGCCAGCAGTTTGTACGAGGGTGCCGAGCTGGGATCTGGCCATTGTATTGGAAGGTCTTTCTTTAGCTCCTTTTGAACCTATCGAAGAAGTTCCTGAGAAGTTTCTCACTTTTAAAACTATTTTTCTTCTTGCTATCTCCTCTCTAAAAAGAATCGGAGATTTGCAGGCTCTGTCGGTTTCACCCTCGTGCCTGGAGTTTTTGCCTGGCATGGTTAAGGCTTTTCTGCATCCTAGACCAGGGTACATTCTCAAGGTCCCTACTAATGTTGTTAGACCTACGGTTCTGCAGGCTTTCTGTCCTCCTCCGTATATGTCATCGGACCAGGAGAAGCTTAATTTACTCTGCCCTGTTAGGGCATTAGACGCTTATGTCCACAGAGCTGCCCTGTGGAGGAAATCAGAACAACTATTTGTATTTTTCGGGCCACCCAGGAATGGGTGTCCTGCGTCTAAACAGAGAATGAGCAAGTGGGTGGTTGAGGCTATCTCACTTGCTTATGAGTCGTCTGGCCAGCCTTCACCTTTGGCTGTTCGAGCCCACTCTACCAGGAGTATGGCTGCTTCTAAAGCTCTATTGTGGGGAGTTTCCCTGAGTGATGTTTGTGATGCGGCTGGATGGTCTTCACCGCATACTTTTATTAGGTTCTATGACCTAGACCTAAGCTCTACCCCTGGGGCACAGGTGCTCTCGTCCTCTGTGCGCTAATTCTCACATGGCGGTCATTTGGTTCTATGGCGACGTGGGTATTCGTGTTCCCACAGCGTTTGACGCAGCTCAAAGTTCCCTTGAAAGGGAACGTCTCGGTTACGTATGTAACCCTAGTTCCCTGATAGGGAACGAGACGCTGCGTCGTTCTGCCATACTCCCTACACTCCCCTTAGCGCTTCCTTCAGGCCTATCAGAAGCTAATGCGCTTGTGTTTTTGGGGTGCTTTTATAGTTCCTGGTCGATGACGTCACCCGCCTATGACGTTTCATCTCTCTATTGGACTGATTCCATACGTGCTTCATGACGCACAACGCAGGGGCGTTCCCACAGCGTTTGAAGCAGCGTCTCGTTCCCTATCAAGGAACGTCTCGGTTACGTATGTAACCCTCGTTCCCTGAGTAGGGAACGGAGACGTTACGTCGGATTGACGACGAATGGGGTTTCGCTTAGAACACCTATCGACTTTGAGTATACAAAAACGAGCCAATGGCAAAGAAATGCCATGGGTCTGCGGAATTTGCATGATGTAACTCCGCCCCACCTCGTGGGTATAAAAGGAGGACGCCGGCAACATGCAGTTATGTTTCTTCGCTGAGGAGCCAAGACTGAGCTCAGGCGATCCCCGCGGAAGTGGCAGGAAGACGTAACGTCTCCGTTCCCTACTCAGGAAACTAGGGTTACATACGTAACCGAGACGTTCCCTTTCGTGGTCACTCCGAGTTACGTCGGATTGACGACGAATGGGGTTATCAGTCTAATCACGCCACCTTCACAGCTGTCTTCCAGTGCCCTGCGTAAATCTGAGACCCTTGTGTGAGACTAGCACGGACGAAGGCCTCCTATTTAACACAGGAATACCAAGGTACAGGGAAGCATTTCCCATAGTTTAGAGGAAATATGCAATTAACACCAACCCAGAAGGGGGGGGGGGGGCATTTAGAAATACACATATGACCCGAAGGAAGCATATGGAGAATACTGGGGTGTCCAGCCGCAGGTGGAATATTTCCACCACAGGGGTGGCAAGGTGGCTTGCCAAGGGTAAGACACATGCTCAGAGAGGCTTACAGTGGAAATACACGTGTGGGGGTAGCTCCGGGGAAGGACCATGCACACGGGAGGCACCTAGCCGACGCACAGGCAATAGACACTGGCGCTAGCATCAGGGGTGCTGGAGGAACTCAGGGCTTGCGGAGAAGCTCACCTGAAGAGAATATCGCACGTATTCAGTCCGTGGAGTGGAATGGCGAGCAAGCGAAGACACCTGAGCGGGTCCAGTACTAGCTAGTTGAAGCGAGTACATGAGAGGACACTGGCTCCACTCGGAGATTGTAGAATCTGGCGAATGTGTTAGGTGTCGCCCAGCCTGCAGCTCTGCAGATGTCTGTTAGCGAGGCGCCATGCGCTAGAGCCCAAGAGGATGCCACACTCCGGGTGGAGTGGGCAGTCACACCAAGGGGGCAAGATCAACCTTGCTGCTGGTATGCCAAAGCAATGGTGTCCACTATCCAGTGAGACAACCTCTGCTTGGAGAGAGCCTTTCCCTTCAGCTTCCCACCATAACAGAGAAAGAGCTGGTCTGAGGTCCTGAAACACTGCGTCCTGTCTACATAGGCGCGGAGAGCGCGTACTGGACAGAGCAGTGCCAAGGCTGGGTCTGACTCCTCCAAGGGCAGCGCTTGCAGGTTCACCACCTTGTTCCGGAAGGGAGTGGTAGGAACCTTGGGCACTAATCCAGGCCGGGGTCTCAGGATCACGTGAGTAAGCCGGCCCGAATTCCAGGCACGCTTCGTCAACGGAGAATGCTTACAGGTCCCCTACCTTCTTGACAGAGGCCAATGCAACCAGGAGCGCTGTCTTCATTGACAGGAACTTAAGCTCCACTGATTGCAGAGGCTCAAAGGGAGCACTCTGCAGGGCATTTAGAACCACCGCGAGGTCCCAAGAGGGAACGAGAGGAGAACGAGGAGGATTCAGTCTCCTCGCTCCTCTCAAGAACATGACGATCAGGTCGTGCTTCCCTAAGGATTTACCTTGTACCAAGTCATGGTGTGCGGCAATAGCAGCAACAAACTTTGAGGGTGGAGGGAGACAGCCTTCGCTCCAACCCATCTTGAAGGAAGGAAAGCACGACACCGACCGAACACCTCCGGGGGTGTGAGCACCAGTTGACAAAGAGGTTCCACTTCAACGCATAGGCGTGTCTCTTGGACGACACTCTAGCGGAAGTGATGGTAGCCACCACCGCTGGTGGTAGGGTACTCAAACCTGCCTCGTCCCGTCCAGGAGCCACACGTGGAGGTTCCAAAGATCGGGACAAGGGTGCCACAGGGTGCCCCGTCCTTGAGAAAGGAGGTCCTTCCTCAGAGGAATTGGCCAAGTAGGGGGTTCTGCGAGGAGCACCAGTTCGGAGAACCAAGTTTGGGAGGGCCAGTACGGCGCAACCAGAAGGACCTGCTCCTGGTCCTCCTTGACCTTGCGCAAGACCTGCGCAAGAAGGCTCACTGGGGGAAACGCATATTTGCGGCCCCGCAGCCAGCTGAGCGCCAGAGCATCCGTGCCGAGCGTGCCCTCGGTCAGGGAATAATACTGGTCGCAATGGGTCGAGTCGCGGGAGGCAAACAGATCTATCTGTGCGTCCCCGAACTGGTCCCAAATCAGCTGAACCGACTGGGGATGGAGTCGCCATTCTCCAGGGAGGGGCTGAAGCCGTGAGAGCTCGTCGGCTGCACAGTTCAGGGCTCCGGGAATGTAAATGGCTCGAAACGACCTCAGATGCTTCTGACTCCATAAGAGGAGGTGGCGAGCGAGTTGCGACATACGACGGGAGGTAGACCACCTTGATGGTTGATGTACGCTACAGTGGCGGTATTGTCTGATCGGACTAGTACGTGTTGACCCTTGAGCAACGCCCGAAAGCGGTGTAGGGCAAGGCGTACTGCCAGCAACTCGAGGCAATTGACATGCCATAGGCGCTGGGGTCCTGTCCAAGAGCCCGCGGCAACATGTCCATTGCACATGGTGCCCCAGCCCGTGGTAGAGGCATCTGTTGAGACAACAACATGCCGGGAAACTCGTTCCAGGGGGACACCTGCCCTGAGAAAACTGAGGTTCGACCACGGGGTGAAGGTCTGACGGAAGGTCGGAGTAACTGATACTCGGAGCATGCCTTGTTGCCATGCCCACCTCGGGACTCGGTCGCGAAGCCAAAGCTGAAGCGGTCTCATATGAAGCAATCCGAGCGGCGTCACCGCGGCTGCAGATGCCATATGCCCCAGGAGCCTCTGAAAATATTTCAGTGGAACCGCACTCTTGCCCTGAAATTGTCTCAGACAAGTCAGCAGTGACTGTGCGCGCTCGCTCGTAAGCAGCGCGGACATGGCGACCGAGTCGATGTCCATACTGAGAAAAGAGATCCTCTGCACGGGGGAAAATGTTTGCTCTTGTCCCAGTTGACCCGAAGGCCCAGACGAGCTAGGTGCCGGAGCACAAGGTCCCTGTGTTCGCAAACCTGGTCTCGAGAGTGAGCTAGGATAAACCAGTCGTCGAGATAGTTCAGGATGCGAACCCCGTGAACCCGAAGGGGAACAAGGGCTGCCTCGTCGACCTTCGTGAAGACGCGAGGGGACAGGGCTAGCCCGAAAGGGAGAACCGCGTACTGGTATGCCTGCCCCTCGAAAGCAAACTGGAGGAACGGTCTGTGTCGAGGAAGAATGGAGACATGAATGTAGGCATCCTTCAGGTCGATCGCTGCAAACCAATCCTGGGGCCGTACACATTCGAAAATGCGTTTGGCGGTGAGCATCTTGAACGGCATCCTGTGAAGGGAGCGGTTCAGCACGCGCAAGTCCAGGATCGGTCGTAACCCACCGGTTTTCTTGGGGACAATGAAGTAAGGGCTGTAGAAGCCAGACCTCATCTCGGCTGGAGGGACAGTCTCGATTGCACCCTTCGCCAGCAGGGTGGCAATCTCTGCTCTCATGATAGGGGCATTGCCACCGACCAGAGTGGAGCGGACTCCCCTGTAGCGGGGAGGAGACCGTGCGAACTGAATCGCATAGCCGAGCCGATGGTTTGCGCGACCCAGCGAAACAGACAGGGAAGCTCTAGGCAGGCTCCCAAGAACTGTGCCAGTGGAGTCAACGAACCACCGACGTCCCCTCGGTGGTGCAGCAAAGCGGAATGACTGGCCCAGAGGTGGACGGCATAGCGGCCCAGAGTGGGGGCACAGTCATAACCGCACCCTGACAGAGGAGGCCAGGGAAGGACCAGCGTTCCGCGGGGGCCTGCTCTGCCAGGGGTCTGGCGACAGAGGGGGATGAGAGCGGTACGGTCCAGGGACGGCACACACTGTCATCCGGCTCTGAGACAGAGGGGGACGAGGGGTGCACGGCTCGGAGGCGGCGCACCGTGTCGTCCGGAACTCTGTATGCTCAGAGACGAGAGAGTCAGTTCTTTCTGAATAAGGATTCTTCCCCAGCCCTCCACCAGGGAAAGGAGTGGCCCTGCTACCAACTCCTGGAAAGAACTGAGACCCGTCTCTGAGCACCCCATCTCAAAAGTGCCGCTTAACCCGGCGTTTTGCGGGGGACGGGGCTGGAGAGGGCTGAGGCATCCCCCCACGGTCTTCCAAAGCCAGCCCGGGTGAACGGGCGGGGTTGGAACCGTGTGAGGGCGCCTTCGGCGGTTGGCAGACTGAGGTACCTGAGCGGACGGCGGGGCCGTCGGCAGAATAACCTCAATCTGCTCACGGGCGGTTGAGAACTGTTGGGCAGAAGTACTCAACCGGACCGCCGAAGAGGCCGACCAGGGATATGGGGGTGTCGAGCAGACGAGTCCGCCGACATCCTGCACATCAGACCGGTAAGCCCCAGAGTGGTCTTTCAGGACGTCGAGATCTCATCATGCACGTCCGGGAAGAAAGATATTGGGGTTTGCCGTGGACGCGGGTCGGCGGCCTTACCCAAAAACCAATCGTCCCAGGAAAGTATGGCCGTCATCTCCGGGTCAGACTCAGGCACAGCCATAGCACACCAGAAGGTGGCAGCTGTGACGAGACGTCACTTCCAGAAGAATAAAGCCCACCTAGTGATGCTGCTACAGACATAGCACGATCCTCTGTAGCTTTCAAATGAAAACACACGGGCCACCCGAAGGTAGACTCGTGGAATCACCTGATCGCTAGCGGGCACCGTCATAGAAGAGGGGGGCTGGGGTCACGGACACAGAGTCGGCGCCTTGTTCCAGACCATCACCCTCAGGTCACCCTGGCCACCAGCCGAAAATCGGGGGGTGGATGAGGGGACTCTCACTCTTGCGAGTTCACCGAGTCTCGACCTAAATGACGCGATGATCATGTTCCCACAGAGAGAACATGAATCACCCACGAGCGCTGTTCAAGCATGATCAAAGCCCAAACACACTAGACAGCGCTCGTGCCCATCAGAGTCCGATACCAATCTGCCGCAACCACAAATGCACGGGCGAGCCGTCTTTAAAAAGACGTGCCGCGTGCGAGCTCTTTTGTGAGAGGAGAAAAAAACTCTGCGATGTTGAAGCGAGCAGGGAGAAACACGCTTACTGGCAGATCACTGCACAGATCAGCAGGCAATGTGAACTCGCTGCAGATCGCCACCACACCAACACCGGAGAGAATGGCTCGTCTCGTAGAGCGAAGTCAGAAATGGCTGTAGAGTGAAGAGATGCTCTTGGCTCCGAAGCGAAAACATAACTGCATGTTGCTGGCGTCCTCCTTTTATACCCACGAGGTGGGGCGCAGTTACGTCATGCAAATTCCGCAGACCCATGGCATTTCTTTGCCATTGGCTCATTTTTGTATACTCGAAGTCGATAGGTGTTCTAAGCGAAATCCCATTCGTCGTCAATCCGACGTAACTCGGAGTGACCATGAAAGGGAACTTTACGTAACCGAGACGTTTTCAGTAAAAACGGTCATAATTAAATATACAATTCAATGCTCAAATCATAAATCAAATGCTCAAACCAACATCCAAAATTGCTAAATCTTAAAAAAATCTCCAAATGTCTTACTCATTTTTGCAGTTGGTCTGATGTTCGCTGCCCTGATTTTTAGCTCGTAATTCTGCCTCTATAGCCACTTAATTGCTATATTTATTATTACTACATATTTGCTTTTTCATAAGGAGCTAGACCGAGCCCTATTAAAGTCTCTGAGTGTATAGAGAAATCATCATTACACCGCGTCAGACGAGTGGCTCACTTCAGCTGCCGACACTCCAGATAAAGTCCAGGATGGATTCATTTTCTCTCCTGGATTCATATTCTCCGTCCTCACCCCGGGATCACTGTTGCGTGACGCTTCTCGACAGGTGAACGGGCGAAATTGCTTGTCACCTCTCCACTGAACGACGTGTGAGCGATAGGAAAATGACTGCGTCCGTTAAAATCCCCAGACTCCATCTTCCCTGAGTCCGTTTTCAATTAAGCCGGCAAGCGAGCGCTACGTGTGTTTGTCCCTGATAACACTGCAGCTGTTGACCTGAGAGACATCAATTACAATTATGAAAACTTAACGTATCATGAATGTAACCGGGACTGATTTGTGCGGCGCTGTAAAAGGGAGCTTTGAGAAACAGGTGCTGCTTGTAGAAAGACATTTAAAAATGCCATGAATGTTCCATATTCCATTTCGGAACTTTTAAAAAGGAAACGCACAAAAAACTGAGATTAACATGCATTTGCAACACACTTTTTCATATTTGCATGATTTTCAAAAAATGATGATCAAGCACTAGATTTGTAATGAGACGGATTTATAGACCTGAAGTTAAAGACTATACTTAATATTTGACATTTATTGAGACAATATTAAGGAAAAAATACTGTATGGAATGTCTTTGGTTACAATGGTCTTATAATTATTATTGTTATAATTATTATTTATAATAATTACAGATATTATGATATTTTTTTGGAAGTGATCTAAACAACTTTGCAAAGTGTATACCAAGTCAAATGTCTCAATGTGTACCATATAATACAATATAATATGTATTAATAATCAAATTAGTCAATAATTGATGTATTATATATATTATATATACTTCTTTTTTGTAGCAATTTTCCTGATTTAAAAAAAAAAACCTTTAAGTTGTTGAGATCTCATCTAAACTTTCAAGGAGACAAATGTGAGAGTGTTAAGAGTTTGTTGTTGAGAAGTGTGAGAAGAGGGAGACTCAAGCAAGTCTCCATTAGATGTTAACGTAACCTTGTGTGTGTGTGTGTGTGTGTGTGTGTGTGTGTGTGTGTGTGTGTGTGTGTGTGTGTGTGTGTGTGTGTGTGTGTGAGAGAGATCTGGTTCTCCTGCCATGTTCGTGATGTCGATCTAAACTCCCGCTAAACTGCACTCTCCAGTCTGTCTCAAACTAAGACTCTCACTCACATTTAGGACTGTAAGAACAGCAATATCCTCCAGCCCAGACCGCCTGTCTCTTTAGCCTTCAGAAATGCCATTGCTTCGTCATTCTGAAGCCAGAGGGCACCTGTGATGTTTGAAATTACAGAATGAAGGAAAGGCCATTCATTTACCCTCCAGGAGAAAGAAACTTCCTGAGAGACACTTTGAATTTGAGTTAAGAAACTCATGCAACCTCGCATACAGAAAAACAGCTGTCTGGGTCACATTTCACACCAAAAAAAGGGCTGTTTTTACACATAATTACATAGAAATATTTTTTGCATTTAGAGAGTGAAGTCTGTTTTAGGATCTCAAATGATTTTTAAATATTATTTATATGACAGTTAAGCTCTGCCCTTCGATGCTGCACCAAAACTTATCAAAATGTCCCACATATTTAATACGGCGAAACTAATGTTTTTATTTGATATATTACATAATATCAATCTAGTTATGAGTTTAGTGTCTTTTTAAAGGATATTTTCCCTTCATAACGTTTTTGTAATTCTCATTCCCTATGACTATTTTTCCTGTAATCAAATGATTTTCTTTATTTAATTGATGAATACATACTATCATAGCCTTTTAACCCGGTTTCATTGCCTTTATTCCATATTGCATATTTTAGTAATCATCGTAAATTAGGTAACGGTACTTTTATAGGCTCAGTTTTTGTGATATCAACTTCAAATTTGGAACACAACTTGCTTAGACATTTGGCTTTGATTCCAAATTATTTTGTAAAATATATATTTTTTGTATAATAACTATAGCAACTTTATTTATATAGCACAAATAAAACAACACAAGTTGACCAATGTGCTTTAAAATGTCACAGAAAAAAACATCACATACAGGCAACACATATAATAAAATTGTCTTTTGAAAATTGATGTGACAAATAAAAATGTTTTTATTTATAGAACTTACACTTCTTAAACTTTTCATTTTCAAGTACTTTCACTTCTGCAATAATGAGTGTCTGTTTTAAAGAGACTAACTTTAGGTCACAGATTACCATATACATTTAGATATATGCTCAAAAATCAAAGTGAAACACAATTTACAGATTAATATTATACAGGTTATATATTTTTTTATTTTTTTGAGAATTTGTGGGGAAAATTGATTGTAATGATCATTAAAGCTAATTTTGCATTGTAGCCGCTCTTAATGGTTTCAAAACTTTCTTTGTAAGACTTTCTAATGTTTTTCCTTTGATTTTGGGATGCAGTGTGAGCCAGTGACTCTCACGAGATTGAGTTTCTAATGCGGACACTAGCCGGGTTTTCATTAGCCTTCAAATTGCACCAATTGAACTTGCGAATTGAAAATACGGCCAATGGAAACACGTGGATTTCGCAAAAACGCATGAGGAGGTTTTTCAGGCAAATCGAAAAACATGGAAACAGTTTTTGCGCATTTACAGTCGCCTGATGTAGATGACGCGGTGTGTTTGACAGAATACGAGACAGAGTTCTTTATTAAACTCATAACAGACAAAAGAATTGCAGGAATACTGGATTCTAAACCTAAAAGAAACGCCACAATCAAGAGAAGCAGAAATGAGGAGAAACACCAGAAACTCCTCATACGAGCCGCTCGCAGTATAAGAGGCTTTCCTGACATTAATGCTGGATCACACACACACACACACACACACTCACACACACACACACACACACGTCTCCTGCGGTTAATAAAAATGGCCAGTGCAGTGGCTGAGATATATACGTAAACCTGCCGTAACAAAGAGTCTTTCCTTACCATTAATGCTGTGATAACACTGTAACAGTGGCACGCCCTTGCAAAAGGATTTCAATTTGAAATTAATTAATTTGGGTGCCAGGTAGAATTAAGTCTACTACAACATAAGCATTTAGACCAGGATAGCTCATAAGCCACCAGTTACACACACACACACACACACACAAAGTAAATTCAATAACTCCTTCACAAAACATCACAAAGAAATATTCAGTGTAAAATTAATGTTTATATTATTCTTTTAACAAAAACAATAACATTTTCATTTTCTCATAACAGAGGTTTGGTACATTAAACAGGTCACCCTGATGTAGGTCGAGTGGTGTAGGCTCGCATTAATCACTAGTCCATGATTTCAAAAGTCCATTTCTCAACCCAATATCAAATGCAAAATATAACTCAAGATATCACACTTTTTTTTTGTGCAAATTCACAAAACAGTAACACATACAAGGTAAGAAATCAGTGACACACATATACAATACAGAAGAGAGAAAAAGCACAAAACCAAAAGAAAAACAACGAGATACAAAACAGCCTCAACACAGTCATCGACAAAGGCAATCCGGTAGTATCAGTGTAGTTCTAGTGAAGGTAATAATCACAACAACAAAGCACTAATTAACATTAGTGGTGATAGTATCAGTGATAATATTGATACTGATCATTCGTGACAACAATAGGAGCATTAGCTTTAGCAATCTACAACAATAGTGACAATAATAATAACAATATATTTAGGTCAGTCAATAAAGATATCACACTTATGAACACTCATATGCAAATCGTCACACTCAAAAATAATCCTATACAAAAACAGGAACAAAACAAAAGCGCTCGCTCTGAGCGTGACTTGAGTGAGTTTGAGTTTGACTCAATTAGCTTTACTTGTAATGTTCATTTCCATGCAGATCTTTAGTAGCAGGCGAAAGATTCATGCAATGAGTGTCAAGTCAAAATTTATTTATATAGCACTTTTTAAAAAACCACAGGTGTTTAACAAAGTGCTGTACACGTATATCCTTTATCAATAATCCAAACAACCAACATGAGTAAAATAAAAGACAAAAAACAATAAAACAAAACAAAAACTCACATAGCGTCAAATGCCAAACTATAATAGTAAGTTTTGAGATTCGATTTATAAAAAGCGAGGGTTTGAGCCTGTCTGATGTGCAGGGGTAAACTGTTCCAGAGGTTTGTCTTTGAAAAAAACACCAAAAAAAACCAAGAGAACATGCAACATATAATCAGGGACTCGTATAAATTAATATAAATTAAATTTAGTAACACATTTAGGCTAATAGTCATTCGGTGAAAAAAGCAATGTCATGCTAATGTGACATAAGTACTGAATAGTTCTACGTGCTAGCCTACAGATAGATAAACGAGATAAACTGGCCTTTATATTGACCATGATAAGGTGCTATGGTAGATTGTGTTCATCAGATCGTCCGGCCACAGCCTCTCGGCCTGACAGAAACCTTTTGCGGCAACTTTATGTTGACATCCCACTGTTGGTATTATCGCACCCGAGTGACGAGCCTTCTTTTGTTCTTTTTGGTGATTTTCTTTGTCCAGTCGGCGTTTTCTTCCCCCAGGAAAAGGTCTCACTGGCTCATCAAGGCCATCAGAAGTGTTATCACTCATTTTGAGGAATGAATGAACATTAACAGACCTCTGTTCAGAGCGCCGCCGTGTTGGATTGTGTGAACGCTCACTGAATTCTGATTGGTCGAGAGGATTTATCGCGTTTAGGCTAAAAATAGGTTCGCGCTTATCGTGGTTTGGAAAAGAACTGCATCTTGCAGTACATTTTAGACAAGGAAATATAGTGATTTGGCATGAAACGTTGATGGAGCAGTGAATAGGTTCAGAACACAGCAAAATGACTCATTTTTTACAAAAATGGCGTTTATCGCGTTTTTGAAAAGAGCTCCTCAAATGCTCTTTCACCCCTGCTTTTTAGTTTCACCCGTGGGACGACTAAAAGCAAGTGGTCAGCGGACCTAAGCGCTCTTGACGGAGCCTATGGCCTAATCAGATCTGACATATACTTAAGAGCAAGGCCATGAAGCGAGTTATAAACAAACATCAGCATTTTGAAGTTAATTCTAAAATAGACTGGAAACCTGTGAAGAGAGGAAAGAACGGGTGTGATATGTTCGCGCTTTCGTGTGCTTGTCAACCAGCGAGCTGCGGCTGAATGAAGAGAACCGTGAGCAATGACTGTCCAACTCTCTGATCTCTGTAGACCTTGTGCACCAGAGAGACGCGCCGCCATCTTTAGAATATTCTCTATGAACTTCTGTTTTTGCGGTCGCTCTGTGTATCTCTATGCACTCTTAAAAATAAAGGTTCCAAAATAGGGGTCATTGAAGAACCATTTTGGTTCCAAAAAAACTTTGTGAATCGTTCTAAAAAGAACCATTTTTTTTTCATTTTTTTTACAGAATTTAACAGAATGATTATTTATCTTACACAAACCTTTCTCAAAGTTAATAAAAAATTGACTTTTGAACTGACACTAGGTGGAACGAGCGGCCAAATCATCTCAGAAAATGTTTTTATTTTTAGAACGATTCACTAAAAGGTTTTTTGCGAACCAAAATGGTTCTTCTATGACCCCTATTATGGAAGCTTTATTTTTAAGAGTGTGGCATCGCTGTCGAGGAGTAATTAGCTGGTGAAGTGGATTTACTTATTGTAGAGTTAACGAAAGTTATCATGAGCATTGTAATGTTTATCATTGTAAAGCACCTGAAAAGGGGCGGGGCTACAGAAGGTCTATAGAATGACTGGATAGCTCATGATGTCATAAACAGTGACTCCACCGCGCCGCCATATTGTTATTATTATATTATATAATATGGAAATTGTATGATTTGAGTGAGGAAACATTGCCTAACGAGACACCGTTTTAAAATCTAAAGTCTCCCTGTACAATCTTACAACGCAAAACACCCTAAGCATTTAAATGAATATTTGTTTGAAGTCGAAAAAACATTTTTTTAAGAAAAAATCCTATATGTGTACTTAAAATATTGCTCTTTCTGATTGTGTTTTATAGATCAGTAGTTTGTTCAAAGTTTGTAGTTTGTAGCAAGTACAGGAAAGGCACAAATTGTATGGGTTAATGTACGTAACGTTATCTGATCTATATAATGACATCATCAGTGTCAAGTAAAAAGACTCTGCACGAAGCTCTATTTGAAGCTGTCAAATGGTGTCGCTATTGGACACTTAATTGTGATTATTGCTGCTCGGAGGTTTCTTATAGGCTACTGTTGAATGGTTTATGTTTTTTTGTGTGTAGAAGCATTCCTCTAGCCTCGGAGAAAACAACACTGGAATAGTGACACTTGTACATAGAAATTACTACTTATAGGGCTTGAATTACAACCTGTGGGCAGTTTTTCTACATCCTTTTGTGAACAACGTTGTATGTTGCACAGATACAATTTAATTATCATTAAAACCGTGTTTGATTATCACGATTTTAATAACTCACTATAAATCCTGTCCACAGTCTGACAAAGTTTTTTTTTTTTTTTTTTTTTTTTTTGTGAGAAGGAATGGCGTTAGGCGGTGAGCGCGCTCGGGAGATTGTTCAGTCTTTTAAGAGGACCAAATCTGAGGTGTGTCATATTTTGGCTTTGGCAAAAGTCCTGAGGGAAACTCAATGGAGGACGGTCCCCCTGTCTGCAGATGCACAAAAAAAGTCACTGCAATACACTTCAAATCTGCCGATCGTCTTGTGTGACCATCACCCACTGCTGTAGAGCGGACGCAAGGAAAGTTAACTTTGACCTCAATACCAAAACTACGTCTGGGAAATAATTGGGCACAAAATGTTATTTTGAGTTGAAATATTTTATCTCACTCACTTCAAATAAACCTGAAGCTTCCTCGAAGAAAAGTTCACAGCAAGTTTGAGCCAAAGACGAACAAACAAGACGATTAAGAGTGACATTTAAGATAATAATGTGTATATTTATTGTACACTTATTATACCGATTTTTTTTTTTACCACATAATTACGGGTACATGTTGAATTGAGATTAATGTTTTAAATACAGCGTACAAAACTCGTCCAGACAAGATGATCACAGCAATATTATCAAACTCTGTAAACAATAAATCAGGGGTCGGCAAGTAAGGTTGGCATCGGGCCAAAAATATTTTTGACACTAGATGGCGGGCCAGAACATAGTCAATGTATAATTTAAGAAATGAATTGATGAAAAATGCCACTAGAATTGCCTGTGAGAGACTGTTACAGTGTCTTTTGTAACTGGTAGTTGCTGTTACTCGGTTAAATCCTGTAGGACAGTCATTAACAAAAAGCCACATTTGTGTGGGGGTGTCCGGGTTTTACACTGGACACATTAATAAAGCAGTAGGGATGAGTCACGATTTTCTCTTGAGTTGTTAATTTAATTATAGAATATCGATTAGGTTGTGTGATTGTCTAAAAAAAAAACCCCGATGTTTTCGGTGCTGATTCGGTGGTGACGCCGTGCTCATGTAACCAGAGGGTGGCGCTGCCAATAACACAAAAGCTGTCACAAGGAACCGGCAAAAGTAATAATTATAAATGTTTCAAATATAGCAAGGAAACATTTTAATTGTTTATTAGTGTCTGTGTCGGCTGCAATAGTGACCGCAGTAGTTAACGCGCCTACAGAGAGAAGTGCACTTTTCATATGGATTACATAAGCAGAGAGTATAGTCGGTTTCTTTTCGTTTTGAATTGTTTCGTTGAAAATTAGACATTTTTAAGCTTTCTATATATTTCTCGTGTCTGTGAGGCAGCTTAAACGCTGAGTTTCGGTTCAGTTATAAGAAGAGCTCCAGTTCACGAGCAATGCAATCTCGCGGCGCACACATCCAAAACACACGTGTGAGATGCGGAATGGATAAAAATAGCTCAAAAAATAAAAGAGGACTTGAATAAGCACATTAATGCCATTTTTGAGTCATGCTCTTAACAAACTATGTTTTATTTCCTCTTTCCATATTGTGAATAATAAATGTGTATTATTTTAATTTGTTTGTTACACAATGGAGTCTAACTTGTAATAATTATTTGACATAGACTACTTTTAAACTTAGAATTATTCCTTGGCATCCTCACATAGTAAACTGCATTTTTTTATTGTTTGCGTGCTGGAGGTACGCTATTATGTTGTGTGAATGTGATGTTAACATTTAAGCTAGCTGGTGAGAGAAAATGGCACTATCAAAGAGAATAAAGAGGAAAGTTGACAGCGAAAATAGCCATAGAAAGAATCATGAAAAGACCCATGTGTTCACCTAGTTTTATAAATGCAAAGCCGGTGTGTCTCAACGACAACCCGATCACACGAAATGCGTCTCTAGCACGCATTGTGTTTATCGTGCAATTTATACACGAAAATGAGTTTATACATGCATATGATACGCATGGGTAGTGGTGTCGGGTGCGTGTGTTACATGTTGGGTAGGATTTAGTGGTGTGGGGTGTGTGTGTGTTACACGCAATAAAGTGCGTTTCAAATGCACGCGATAAACTGCTTATCATATCCACGTAAAAACTCATTTCCGCGTTGCACAATAATTACAATGCGTGCTATAGAGACGCATTTAATATAATATCTGACATTTCATGACGGTTATTTTAGAGGTGTGTCTAGCGATTTTTAGCGAGTTTTGGCCCGCGGGCCGACTGTTGCCGACCCCTGCAATAAATCATCTCTGATTTCATTTTCAATACAATCAAAAACGGAGACGCAAGAGTCAAGTTGTATTTGAATGAAACGAGAGCGTTGTTATAATGCGTTGCTATTGACGACGGTCATTATAAGGAAGGAAATGCCACAGAATAGGATCTTGCTTTAAAAAGTGCATAGAGCTGCTTGCTTTATTTGTCGTTTGTTGATTTTCAAATATAAAACTTTTTAAAATGTTTTCAGTGTGAGCATCAGTTCTTTTTTAACACTTTCATCTCGTTTTAACAAACACGAGTCCTCAGGCTTCAGTGACTCACGTCTTTCTCACTCGGACTATATTTGTCCTCAGCAATCTCGGGTCGAAAGTGCCGGTGTAAAAGCTTTCCTGATGTTTAAATATACTCGGTGTTATTCTTACGCTGGTCGTGTGATGGAGGATCTGTGCCAGAGCAGATTTCTGCTGAATCAGAGGACAGTCTTTAATGTTTGTCCTGTAAAGGAATGTTTAGACCTGAAGTTTATTTTGAGTGCCCCTATTATGCTTTTTCGGATATTCCCTTTCATGCAGTGTGTATTAGAGCTGTGTGTGAATGTAAAAGGTCTGCAAAGTTTTACAGATCAAAGTGCAGATAAATGTAGTTTTTGTCTTTCAAAAGAAAGAAGCGATTCTGAACTGAAACGAGTCGTCGGTATTTCAGTCTCACTTCCTGCTGAATCTGCATAACAATGTAACTAATTAGCATAATGCCAGGCTGTGGTGTTGATTGGCTGAGCAGCGTCTCTTAGCTCCGCCCTCAAACACTAGTGTGTCTGAGACTGAAGAGTTTGGCTCGTGTTGTTCGTGTCGAGAAGACGCTGTTTTCTGAGATTGATACGGTAAAACACGCCATCGTTACTGTTCGTATCACTGTGATCAAGAGCTGAGAGTCTGATATGATAATGAGCGTTCGCTTTCTGGCCAATCACAGCAGAGCAGCTCTCAGAGAGGCGGAGCTTAGAGACTGAATCCTTGATCGAAGCGTTTCAGACACTGAGAAATTAGGAGATGTGCAATTATGGGAAAATGAAAGTGTTTTTGAGCTTTAATGCGTGTGAACCTGTTCTAGGAGACGCAGAACTACATTAAGAGCCTTTAAAATAGCACAATAGGGGCTTTTTATTAAGGCTTTTTTTTTTTTAATTGATGATATTCATTTTGAAGACTATAAAACATTAAAATGGAGTATGTCTACTTAATACACTTTTCTAACTGGAAAAAAAATATTTAAAAATATATTTTTTCATTTTAATAATTAAATTATTATTATTTTTTAATATATATAATTTTTTTTTTTTTTTTACATTTGTATCATTTGTCTTTGCCCAGAGCATCATGACATCTGTTTTCTTCTTCATCCTCTCACCACGTTTCCAGACTCGCATCTCATTCTGTAGTTTCACTCCTCAGTGTTTTAGCATCTTTAACCCAGTGCATGTTCCTCAGTGTTCAACACAACTGCGTCTCGACTTAATCCATGTCATCACCGCTGCGCGCTAACAGGTTTGCATGTGCTTTCACGCTTCTGCGTAGCCGTGCTGTTTATTTATAGCCTCCACGGATAATTAGCGTGAACTGGAGTCGATCCGCCAGTGCAAACAGCGAACATTAGCACTCGTGCGCTAATAAGAGCGCGGCCAAACGAGCAGCCGTGTAATTTCATCTGTGTTTTGCATGTTCTCTCAGAACGGATGACCGCTCTCATTACTCTAGAAATGGATCTAGAAACACAAACCATTACTCAGATTGCAATAAGATCTTCTACATGGTCCCTTGATCCTGACAACCATGTTTTATATGGTCACTATCCTAATATTAATATTGAAAGTGTTTTACAGTGTCATTTTAATGATTTTTAATGTGGTAATCACAGTATGTATATATACACAGTACACACACATGTATACACTGCCGTTCAAAAGTTTGAGATCTGTAAGATTTTTAATGTTTTTTAAAATAAATAAACTGTCCACACACTTGAATCCTTTTAAATTTAATAGCCAAGCTTTCGGTCAGAAGACCATCCTCAGGGCAAGGGGTCTTCATGCCCTGAGGATGGTCTTCTGACCGAAAGCTTGGCTATTAAATTTGCTTAAAAGGATTCAAGTGTGTGGACAGTTTATTTATTTTTTGAGTTATCTAGTGTTGTCTGTCTGGCACCTTGTTTACCGTGAGTATTTTTCTATTTATCAAAGAATCCTGAAAAAAAACATGTACGCAACTGTTTTCAACATTGATAATAATCATAAATGTGTCTTGATCATCAGATCATCATATTATCCTGATTTCTGAAGGATCATGTGACACTGAAGACTGGAGTAATGATGCTGAAACTCAGCTTTGATCACAGGAATAAATTACACTTTACTAGATATTCACATAGAAAACTGCTGATTTACATTGGAATAATATTTCACAATATTACTGTATTTTTCTGTATTTTTGCAGCATTGGTGACCATAAGAGACTTCGTTTAAAACCATTAAAAATCGTACCGATCCCAAACTTTTGAATGGCAGTATATACAAGTGAAACTCAAAAAATTTGAATATGGTGCAAAAGTTATAATTTTGATGATTATGGCTAATGAAAACCCCAAATTCAAAATCTCTGAAAAGTATAATCATGCATATGTATATAGTTATATACTAAATATATTAGTTTCACCTTTTAATTTGAATTACTGAAATACATGCACTTTTGGACGATATTCAAATTTTTTGAGTTTCACCTGTATGTATGTATGTATGTATGTGTGTATGTGTGTGTGTGTGTGTATATATATATTTATATATATATTTATAAATGTGTGTGTATGTATATAATGAAGTGTCTAATATGAGGCATTACATCCATTTCCAGTCGGCCCCTTCGAGGCGTCTCCTCCTCGGATGTTCCTGCTCGATGGGACAATTTGCCCTAAATAGCGTTCGATCATGTTTCTGGCCTGTCTTTGAGAGAATGAGACATTACGGTGGGCATCTGGGACCGTCTCTGTCTGTCAGTCGTGCTCCATAAACTCACATGAGGTGTCACGCTAAAATATGTCCCCTCATCTGTTTCAGATTTATTCTCGCTGCTCTTTGTTTGGGCCTCATCCGTAACCATAATGCA
>CM060633.1:37896053-37921053 GCA_030578275.1 Meda fulgida
ACACACATACTCACACACAAACATACTCACACACGCGCTCGCTCACACACAAACATACTCACACACAAACATACTCACACACGGGCTCGCTCACACACAAACATACTCACACACATACTCACACACGCGCTCGCTCACACACAAACATACTCACACACAAACATACTCACACACAAACATACTCGCACACAAACATACTCGCACACAAACATACTCGCACACAAACATACTCGCACACGCTCTCGCTCACACACAAACATACTCACACACAAACATACTCGCACACAAACATACTCGCACACAAACATACTCGCACACAAACATACTCGCACACAAACATACTCGCACACAAACATACTCGCACACAAACATACTCACACACAAACATACTCACACACAAACATACTCACACACGCGCTCGCTCACACACAAACATACTCGCACACAAACATACTCGCACACAAACATACTCACACACAAACATACTCACACACAAACATACTCACACACAAACATACTCACACACGCGCTCGCTCACAAACAAACATACTCACACACAAACATACTCACACACGCGCTAGCTCACACACAAACATACTCACACACAAACATACTCACACACAAACATACTCACACACGCGCTCGCTCACACACAAACACTCACATACGCACTCTCTCACTCACAAACATACTCACACACGCGCTCGCTCACACACAAACATACTCGCACACAAACATACTCACACACAAACATACTCACACACAAACATACTCACACACAAACATACTCACACACAAACATACTCACACACAAACATACTCACACACAAACATACTCACACAAACATACTCACACACGCGCTCGCTCACACACAAACACTCACATACGCACTCTCTCACACACAAACATACTCACACACAAACATACTCACACACGCGCTCGCTCACACACAAACATACTCGCACACAAACATACTCACACACAAACATACTCACACACAAACATACTCACACACGCGCTCGCTCACACACAAACATACTCACACACATACTCACACACGCGCTCGCTCACACACAAACATACTCTCACACAAACATACTCGCACACAAACATACTCGCACACAAACATACTCGCACACAAACATACTCGCACACAAACATACTCGCACACAAACATACTCGCACAAAAACATACTCGCACACAAACATACTCGCACACAAACATACTCGCACACAAACATACTCGCACACAAACATACTCGCACACAAACATACTCGCACACAAACATACTCGCACACAAACATACTCGCACACAAACATACTCGCACACAAACATACTCACACACGCGCTCGCTTACACACAAACATACTCGCACACAAACATACTCGCACACAAACATACTCGCACACAAACATACTCGCACACAAACATACTCGCACACAAACATACTCGCACACAAACATACTCGCACACAAACATACTCGCACACAAACATACTCGCACACAAACATACTCACACACAAACATACTCACACACGCGCTCGCTCACACACAAACATACTCGCACACAAACATACTCGCACACAAACATACTCGCACACAAACATACTCGCACACAAACATACTCGCACACAAACATACTCGCACACAAACATACTCGCACACAAACATACTCGCACACAAACATACTCGCACACAAACATACTCGCACACGCGCTCGCTCACACACAAACATACTCGCACACAAACATACTCGCACACAAACATACTCGCACACAAAAATACTCACACACAAACATACTCACACACAAACATACTCACACACGCGCTCGCTCACAAACAAACATACTCACACACAAACATACTCACACACGCGCTCGCTCACACACAAACATACTCACACACAAACATACTCACACAAACATACTCACACAAACATACTCGCACACAAACATACTCGCACACAAACATACTCACACACGCGCTCGCTTACACACAAACATACTCGCACACAAACATACTCGCACACAAACATACTCGCACACAAACATACTCGCACACAAACATACTCGCACACAAACATACTCGCACACAAACATACTCGCACACAAACATACTCGCACACAAACATACTCACACACAAACATACTCACACACGCGCTCGCTCACACACAAACATACTCGCACACAAAAATACTCACACACAAACATACTCACACACAAACATACTCACACACGCGCTCGCTCACAAACAAACATACTCACACACAAACATACTCACACACGCGCTCGCTCACACACAAACATACTCACACACAAACATACTCACACAAACATACTCACACAAACATACTCGCACACAAACATACTCGCACACAAACATACTCACACACGCGCTCGCTTACACACAAACATACTCGCACACAAACATACTCGCACACAAACATACTCGCACACAAACATACTCGCACACAAACATACTCGCACACAAACATACTCGCACACAAACATACTCGCACACAAACATACTCACACACAAACATACTCACACACTATCTCGCTCACACACAAACATACTCGCACACAAACATACTCGCACACAAACATACTCGCACACAAACATACTCGCACACAAACATACTCGCACACAAACATACTCGCACACAAACATACTCGCACACAAACATACTCGCACACAAACATACTCGCACACAAACATACTCGCACACAAACATACTCGCACACAAAAATACTCACACACAAACATACTCACACACAAACATACTCACACACGCGCTCGCTCACAAACAAACATACTCACACACAAACATACTCACACACGCGCTCGCTCACACACAAACATACTCACACACAAACATACTCACACACAAACATACTCACACACAAACATACTCACACAAACATACTCACACACGCGCTCGCTCACACACACTCACATACGCACTCGCTCACACACAAACATACTCACACACAAACATACTCACAAACAAACATACTCACACACAAACATACTCACACACGCGCTCGCTCACACACAAAAATACTCACACACGCGCTCGCTCACACACAAACATACTCACACACAAACCTACTCACACACGCGTTCGCTCACACACAAACATACTCACACACAAACATACTCACACACGCGCTCGCTCACACACAAACATACTCACACACAAACATACTCACACACAAACCTACTCACACACGCGCTCGCTCACACACAAACATACTCACACACAAACATACTCACACACGCGCTCGCTCACACACAAACACTCACATACGTACTCGCTCACACACTAACATACTCACACACAAACATACTCACACACGCGCTCGCTCACACACAAACATACTCACACACAAACATACTCACACACTCGCTCGCTCACACACAAACATACTCACACACAAACATACTCACACACGCGCTCGCTCACACACAAACATACTCAGACGCACTCGCTCACACACAAACATACTCAGACGCACTCGCTCACACACAAACATACTCACATGCGCGCTCGCTCACACACAAACATACTCACACACGCGCTCGCTCACACACAAACATACTCACACACAAACATACTCACACACGCGCTCGCTCACACACAAACATACTCACACACGCGCTCGCTCACACACAAACATACTCACATACGCACTCGCTCAAACACAAACATACTCACACACAAACATACTCACACACGCGCTCGCTCACACACAAACATACTCACACACAAACATACTCACACACAAACATACTCACACACAAACATACTCACACACGCGCTCGCTCACACACAAACATACTCAGACGCACTCGCTCACACACAAACATACTCACATGCACGCTCGCTCACACACAAACATACTCACACACGCGCTCGCTCACACACAAACATACTCACACACAAACATTCTCACACACGCGCTCGCTCACACACAAACATACTCACACACGCGCTCGCTCACACACAAACATACTCACATACGCACTCGCTCAAACACAAACATACTCACACACCCGCTCGCTCACACACAAACATACTCACACACAAACATACTCACACACAAACATACTCACACACGCGCTCGCTCACACACAAACATACTCACATACGCACTTGCTCACACACAAACATACTCACACACAAACATACTCACACACGCGCTCACTCACACACAAACATACTCACACACGCGCTCGCTCACACACAAACATACTCACACACGCGCTCGCTCACACACAAACATACTCACATACGCAGACGAGTGCAGATCCTCGTTCTCTTGCTTTGTTGCACTCGTCTCTTTCTATCATGTTCACCCTCTCACGACCCCAGGGGTGATTAAATCACACACACACGTAAGCGCGCGCTCGCTCACACAAACATACTCACACACAAACATACTCACACACGCGCTCGCTCACACACAAACATACTCACACACGCGCTCGCTCACACACAAACATACTCACACACATACTCACACACGCGCTCGCTCACACACAAACATACTCGCACACAAACATACTCGCACACAAACATACTCGCACACAAACATACTCGCACACAAACATACTCACACACGCGCTCGCTCACACACAAACATACTCACACACAAACATACTCACACACGCGCTCGCTCACAAACAAACATACTCACACACAAACATACTCACACACGCGCTCGCTCACACACAAACATACTCACACACAAACATACTCACACAAACATACTCACACACGCGCTCGCTCACACACAAACACTCACATACGCACTCGCTCACACACAAACATACTCACACACAAACATACTCACACACAAACATACTCACACACGCGCTCGCTCACACACAAACATACTCACACACAAACATACTCACACACAAACATACTCACACACGCGCTCGCTCACACGCGCTCGCTCACACACAAACATACTCACACACAAACATACTCGCACACAAACATACTCACACACAAACATACTCGCACACAAACATACTCGCACACAAACATACTCGCCCACAAACATACTCGCACACAAACATACTCGCACACAAACATACTCGCACACAAACATACTCGCACACAAACATACTCGCACACAAACATACTCGCACACGCGCTCGCTCACACACAAACATACTCGCACACAAACATACTCGCACACAAACATACTCGCACACAAACATACTCGCACACAAACATACTCGCACACAAACATACTCGCACACAAACATACTCGCACACAAACATACTCACACACAAACATACTCACACACGCGCTCGCTCACAAACATACTCGCACACAAACATACTCGCACACAAACATACTCGCACACAAACATACTCGCACACATACATACTCACACACAAACATACTCACACACAAACATACTCACACACAAACATACTCACACACAAACATACTCACACACAAACATACTCAAACACGCGCTCGCTCACAAACAAACATACTCACACACAAACATACTCACACACAAACATACTCACACACGCGCTCGCTCACACACAAACATACTCACACACAAACATACTCACACAAACATACTCACACACGCGCTCGCTCACACACAAACACTCACATACGCACTCGCTCACACACAAACATACTCACACACAAACATACTCACACACAAACATACTCACACACAAACATACTCACACACAAACATACTCACACACAAACATACTCACACACAAACATACTCACACACAAACATACTCACACACAAACATACTCACACACGCGCTCGCTCACACACAAAAATACTCACACATGCGCTCGCTCACACACAAACATACTCACACACAAACCTACTCACACACGCGCTCGCTCACACACAAACCTACTCACACACAAACATACTCACACACAAACATACTCACACACGCGCTCGCTCACAAACAAACATACTCACACACAAACATACTCACACACAAACATACTCACACACAAACATACTCAAACACGCGCTCGCTCACAAACAAACATACTCACACACAAACATACTCACACACAAACATACTCACACACGCGCTCGCTCACACACAAACATACTCACACACAAACATACTCACACAAACATACTCACACACGCGCTCGCTCACACACAAACACTCACATACGCACTCGCTCACACACAAACATACTCACACACAAACATACTCACACACAAACATACTCACACACGCGCTCGCTCACACACAAAAATACTCACACACGCGCTCGCTCACACACAAACATACTCACACACAAACCTACTCACACACGCGCTCGCTCACACACAAACATACTCACACACAAACATACTCACACACAAACATACTCACACACAAACATACTCACACACGCGCTCGCTCACACACAAACATACTCACACACAAACCTACTCACACACGGGCTCGCTCACACACAAACATACTCACACACAAACATACTCACACACAAACATACTCACACACGCGCTCACTCACACACAAACACTCACATACGTACTCGCTCACACACAAACATGCTCACACACAAACATACTCACACACAAACATACTCACACACAAACATACTCACACACGCGCTCGCTCACACACAAACATACTCACACACAAACATATTCACACACGCGCTCGCTCACACTCAAACATACTCACACACAAACATACTCACACACGCGCTCGCTCACACACAAACATACTCAGACGCACTCGCTCACACACAAACATACTCACATGCGCGCTCACACACAAACATACTCACACACGCGCTCGCTCACACACAAACATACTCACACACAAACATACTCACACACGCGCTCGCTCACACACAAACATACTCACACACGCGCTCGCTCACACACAAACATACTCACACACCCGCTCGCTCACACACAAACATACTCACACACGCGCTCGCTCACACACAAACATACTCACATACGCGCTTGCTCACACACAAACATACTCACACACGCGCTCGCTCACACACAAACATACTCACACACAAACATACTCACACACGCGCTCGCTCACACACAAACATACTCACACACGCGCTCGCTCACACACAAACATACTCACACACCCGCTCGCTCACACACAAACATACTCACACACGCGCTCGCTCACACACAAACATACTCACATACGCGCTTGCTCACACACAAACATACTCACACACGCGCTCGCTCACACACAAACATACTCACACACAAACATACTCACACACGCGCTCGCTCACACACAAACATACTCACACACGCGCTCGCTCACACACAAACATACTCATATACGCACTCGCTCACACACAAACATACTCACACACAAACATACTCACACACAAACATACTCACACACAAACCTACTCACACACGCGCTCGTTCACACACAAGCATACTCACACACGCACTCGCTCACACACAAACATACTCACACACAAACATACTCACACACAAACATACTCACACACGCACTCGCTCACACACAAACATACTCACACACAAACATACTCACATACGCACTCGCTCACACACAAACATACTCACACACAAACATACTCACACACAAACATACTCACACACAAACCTACTCACACACGCGCTCGTTCACACACAAACATACTCACACACGCACTCGCTCACACACAAACATACTCACACACAAACATACTCACACACGCACTCGCTCACACACAAACATACTCACACAAACATACTCACACACAAACATACTCACACACGCGCTCGTTCACACACAAACATACTCACACACGCACTCGCTCACACACAAACATACTCACACAAACATACTCACACACGCGCTCGCTCACACACAAACATACTCACACACACGCTCGATCACACACAAACATACTCACACACGCACTCGCTCACACACAAACATACTCACACACAGACATACTCACACACAAACATACTCACACACATACTCACACACAAACATACTCACACACGCGCTCGCTCACACACAAACATACTCACATACGCACTCGCTCACACACAAACATACTCACACACGCGCTCACTCACACACAAACATACTCACACACGTGCTCGCTCACACACATGTGCAAACTCACACGCGCACGTCACTCACACACACAGACGCGCTCGCTCGCTCACACACAAACATACTAACACGTGCAAGCTCACACACACACACAGACGCGCACGCGCTCACACACAAACATACTCACACACGCTCGCTCACACACAAACATACACACGCTCGCTCACACACAAACATACTCACACACGCTCGCTCACACACGTGCAAGCCCACACATACGCACGTCACACATACACACACACACAGACGCACACACGCACGCTCACACACAAACATACTCACACATGCTCAAGCCCACACATGCGCACGTCACACAAACACACATACAGACGCGCTCGCTCGCTCACACACAAACATACTAACACGTGCAAGCTCACACACACAGACGCGCGTTCGCTCGCTCGCTCACACACAAACATACTCACACACGCTCGCTCACACACAAACATATTCACATGCACGCACGCGCTCACACACAAACATACTCACACACGCTCGCTCACACACATGTGCAAGCCCACACATACGCACGTCACACACACACACACACACACACACACACACACACACACACACACACAGACGCACACACGCACGCTCACACACAAACATATTCACACATGCTCACACACACACATACTCACACATGCTCACTCACACACACACAGACGCGCGCTCGCTCGCTCACACACAAACATACTCTCACACGCTCGCTCACACACAAATATACTCACACACGTGCAAGCTCACACACACACAGACGCTCGCTCGCTCGCTCACACACAAACATATTCTCACACGCTCGCTCACACACAAATATATTTACACACGTGCAAACACACATGCGCGCACACACACATACTCAGACACACGCACACACACATACAGGCACGCACACACACACACACAGGCACGCACTCAGACACACACACACACACACATACTCAGACACTCTCACACACACACACAGGCACGCACTCAGACACACACACACACACACAAACTCTCACCTGTGCTCAAAAACATTCCAAATTTATGACCGTTTAAGTTGGAAATTTCATTTTCAGGTATATGTTAAAAAAGTGAATAAATAGATTAGAACTACTGCATAAATATAATTTATTACCATAAAATCCCCTTAAAATATTAAATAAAAAACCTTGTCAATTTAAAATACAGTATTCATTTCATTGAAATATTAATACAAAAATTCTGTCATTTTTGACCGCCACTCGAAAAGGGTTAAAAACTTGTAATTACTGTATATTCTGTATATTCACTCATCAGATGAGAGATGCTTAACATAAAATATAAAAAAATCCAGATGGTTAGATAGCAAAATGAGGGTTAGACAAGTATCATGATCCTGTGGGAAGAACAACCAGAAACCTCATAACATCAGTTGTTTTACCAGGACAGAGCAACTGGGTCTCATATGACAGATCAGATGATCATATTCATCTGTTCAATAATTAACTGGAACAAGGATCTCTAGTGTTTTATTATTTTATTTATGGTTATTTTTTTATTGCAAATTAACAAAACAGTAGCTTATATAAGGTACGAGGTAAGAAATCAATGACACATATACATACAAGAGATAGAAAAACAAAACAAAGAGAGAGAAAACTGCTAAATATAGATATCGATATAGTGATATATGCAGGTATATTTTACTGATATAGATATAGATAGAGAAAAATTAAGATGATCATAGTAATAGTTGTAGTGGAGGTAGTAATAAATAAATAAATAATAAAATAATAAAAGTAGTAGTAGTAACAATGATAATAATAGTAGGATAAGCATTAGTGAGTTATAATAATAGTTTGAATAATAATAATATCTCATATTCATCTGTTCAATAATAGCATCTGTAGTGTTTTCTGACTCGTGTACATGTTTGTCCTGATCAGTGTCCTATCAAACAAAGAAGTGCACTAAATCTGCTGTCTGTTTAGTGTTCCACATCACTGGCTTGTGTAATTTGCTCTATGAGCCTTTAATGAGTAATTTAATTAAAGCGGCTCTAATGAAGCTCCACATTAGAGTTCGGCTGCCACTCAGACACACACACACACACACACACTCAGTAATGTGTCATCTAGTTTCCTTTTGAAATTAAATTGGTTTAACATTTTTTAGTAATAGTGGTATTTTGATGATAACAGAACACAACCATTACAGTAAAACATATTACATTTATAAGGAATATCGAGGTAACGTAGTTTCTAAAGGTTCTAAACTTTTTTTTAATCTGCCTCTAAATTTATATAGTAATTAAATGTAATAATTACTTCATGATTACTTTACAATAACGTTGAACTACATAAGTTAACGTGAACTCACGATAAACAACATTTCTACAGCATTTATTAATCTTAGTGAAAGCTAATTAATTGACAGTAAATAATAACTTAAACAAAAAGTTGTATCTCATTTAATGGACGTCAGCTGACATTAACTAACAATTTATTTTTACTAAGATGAATAAATACTGTGACAAATGCTCATTGACCGTTAATGTTAGTTATTACAATTATTGTAAAGTGTTACTGAAATATGAATCAACACACTGTATTTTATCTTGAAATACAATAAAACTCCTTGCATGACTCACCAGATTGAATTATATTTAAATAGTGTGTCTTGTGCGATCCTATCATGCTTGAAATGCAGACTGTATTATTGTGTGTGTGTGTTTGTGTGTGTGACAGTGCGTTTGTTTGTGTGTGTGTGTGTGTGTGAGAGAGAGTGTGTGTGTGTTAGTGAGAGAGAGTGTGTGTGTGTGTGTGTGTGTGAGACAGTGAGTGTGTGTGTGCGTGTGACAGTGCGTTTGTTTGTGTGTATGTGTGTGTGTGTGTGTGAGAGAGTGTGTGTTTGTGCATGTGACAGTGCGTGTGTGAGTGTGTGTTTCTCATTAAATGCTCTTCTAGTGTTGTGTGTTGTTTCTTCTTGTCAGGAACATGTGTATGTACCAGTTCAGTTCATCATCTCACTATCTTGCACACACACACACACACACACACACCGGATGAATAAAACATGTGTTGGTCAGTGAGGCGCGTGATGAAACGAGCTGGAGCTGCTACATCAGGATCCTTGTAAAGACGTCAGACGTGTGTGTGTTTCATGTAAACGTCTGGTCTCGTGATCACAGACTCCATTAGGATCGTTTGTGTCACTAAATACAAGCATAACCTGGGGTTAAAGGTCACCGTTAACCAAGAACAAAAGTCATGATGGATTACAGACACACACACCGTCACTGAGCACCAGCGCTGGGCTAATTTTACCCTGACTGTGTTTAAAATCAAAGCACATGATCTCAGTGTGGCAGAAATGCACAATACTGATGCGAAGTGTGTGTTTGCGTGATCCGAGTCGCTCTAATCAGCAGCCGTACATGCAGAGACTCACAACTGATCTCAGTAGAGTTTGACATTAGAATGTTGCCGGATTCACACAATCAGAATGAGATGCAACAGCAGCGCTGCACGATATTGAAGAAAAATTCGATTTGCGATATGATAATGCTTAAAGTGAGTAAAATAAACTTAAATTATCTTTCAAATATATTTCAAATTATATAACCTACATACTCGTTTCACATTCTTATAACATCCCTATAACTTCTGAAAGTGAACAGTGTTTTACTGTCGCATGAGTGTTATTTTAACATCAGTGTAAACCACAGGGTTCAGGGCTTCAGCTTTATTTACCAACAGAAACTGATTAATCAAATGCAAAAATAAAACACTGCTTAGTCTTTACTGTGTGGATTAAATAAACACTAAATAAATAACACTAAATAACACATTAAATAAAATATTCTTATTAAAGCTGCAAAAGTTATTCAGCAAGAGTGAGTGATTTTTTCTGTCTTTTGTTCATGACCCGTTATTGCAAGCCGTTGCGATATGCATATCACGATATATATATTAGTGATATTTCGATAATTTCAATATATTGTGCAGCTCTATGCAAAAGTCATTTAACTTTTCATTATGCATTTGTGGCGCTGCGTTAGAATTCTGTCAAAATACAGTATTTTATAAGGAAAAATAGTTCTACGTTTGCTTTGTTCACCAATGATGCCTTATAATATTGTCTAGATAATATAATTCATTAAGAACAAAATACAAAAAACTACTAGGGGTGCAACAGATCGCAGTTGATCACGGTTCGGCACGCGTGTGGTTCACGGATTAACTGCTAAATTTAACCATTCTAGAGTGAAAGTTTATCATTTGGATGTGTTTTTTCTTACCAATTTACTCATTCAAACTATTTTAAATGCGTAAAAGAGGTGAAAATCGGAAAATCCACTCACACACACACACACACACACACACACACGATTAAGTCTAAATGCCCGTCTCGGCAAGTTTTCTCTCGGTGATGTCATCAGTGAACAGTTGAGAAAGAAACCGGATGTGTGTCAGTTTATTCGGTCTTAAAGTGACAGCAGCCTAATATTCCTGCTGTGTCCGTGTCATTAATGCTAATAAAACAACAAAATACAGCTTTAACAAAGATTAAAGAGGTCCTATAACGCCCTTTTCACAAGATGTAAAATAAGTCTCTGATGTCCCCAGAGTGTGTATGTGAAGTTTTAGCTCAAAATACCCCACAGATATTTTTATATAGCATGTTAAAGTTGTCACTTTTTGAGGTTGAGCAAAAACGCACCGTTTTTATGTCTGTCCCTTTAAATGCAAATGAGCTGCTGCTCCCGGCACAGGGGGCGGAGCTTCAAGAGCTTGCACTCACACAGACATGCACGCAAAATTTGTACAACTTTTAGCCTTTTATGTTCAAACCGAAGTCAGAAAGATGGAGAGACTCAAGAAGTGACAACATGTAGAGCAACATTTCTGAATGGTTAGTTTATTAATTTAGATAGCTTATGTGTAGTTATCATCTAGTCATTGATTAGCATATTCTGTCTCGATAATCTATAAATCGTGTTCCTGGTGGTGGGGTTTATGTACATTTTAGGGTTCGTGATGTCACGAAAAACTACCATCAGAAATGCTTCTGGAACAAGTTATAACTCAAAGATGATAAAGTGGAAAACCCGCTGACGTCATGTTGAGTTGGTGTTGTTTGTGATCATGAAACGCCATCGAGTGTGTTTTACTGCAATGTTAATGACCCACACAATAAACGCAAATGTAAAAGCCACGGCGAATATTGTAAGCACAACAATTGTGATGTAGAAGAGAAAAACAGACACAAACAATGAGATAAGAGGAGCTTTACACTCTCAAACAACAACACACACGCTGCCGCAATGCCAGCTGGGAAATCTAAACACCGATTGGACTGGCGAACTGTGATTGGCTGAACGCGGAGTGAAAAAACTGGGACGACTCCCCGAAGACCAGCAGAACATCAGCCAATCACGGTGAAGGAGTGAGTTCAACTGTGCTAATCTTTCACACGAGTGCCAGAAAACTGTCCCAGATAAAGATGAGATGTGTTGATCTATGACTGCAACTCAAGGTACACCTGTGCTGAACTCTTAACTCTACTCGAGGAATGCATCCCAATAACTTTAACATCCAGACAAACTCAAACAGCCTGATAATACATACTTACTTTTTTCAGTGACTCGTCTTGTGAACCAGCAGCTTCAGAATTAACAACTGATTCAGTCTGGAGGAGAAACACAAAGAGTGTCTGAATCTCTCTCAGGTGTGTGTGTGTGTGTGTGTGTGTGTGTGTGTGTGTGTGCGTGTGTGTGTGAGTGCGCGCGCCCATGTATGTAAGTGAGTGAGTGAGTGAGTGAGTGAGTGAGTGTGTGTGTGTGTGTGTGTGTGTGTGTGTGTCTGATCACCCTTGGGTCAGTTTGATCTCTTTTTGAAGACGACGCTTGCAGATTATTGCTGAAGAGAAAAGGCTATACAATTTTAAATAATTAAAATTGAGAAATGCACAAAAATACTATTTTCAATTTTTATTTGAAATGTATAAATTCCAAAACTCATTTTCTCTCAAATCAAAGCCATAAATCTTAACAAGATGTGTTCCAAATATGAGGTTGATATCTCAGAAAACGAGCTTTCAGTGAGATTTAGTTTTTGTCCGCGAGGAGCACAAGTGTGACTATTTTTTTCAGGACTATTTAACCTTTTATAATCATGTCCATGTTTTTTTGTGTGTGTTCATACAGCAAGTGCCAAAACCTTTACCAAGTTTTGTAACATTCTAATGAAGAAAAAAACATCTTTAAAAAAATTAAACGTAACATTTTTCACTCAAAAATGTCCAAAGGGTTAAATGAATAACCCAAAGAAAATCACATATGCGTCTCTTTAATATCTCTTTCTCCTGCAATTTTTTTTTCTTGATACATTGAAAAAGCTTGTTTTAACTGTTAAGTACTGTAACTAACCTGGTTGCCTTCAAATTTTTAATTCATTTAATCTAATTTTTTTTTAGAAAGGTTTAATCAACAGACACTCAAAATATCGTTATCTGAAAAACAGTGAGTTGATTTTACACATAGAAAAGAAGTTGTGATAATAAATCATCAAAAAATATTATTTTTGCAGTGTAGCAAAGAGATATTATATAGAGAATTAGTGTCTTATCTAGAAAAGAATGCAAGAACGTCTCAGATTTGCCAAGATGATTTCAAACTTTTCTCATCAAATCATGAGCTTCCATCCAAATTCATTGTAAAGCTCTGTACTCTTACTGGATGACAACTATTAACTCATTTGTTTGGAGACACGTGTGATTAAAATAAATTCTCCTGTAAGTCTCCTGAACTCTGAAAGAGCCACACATGAGCAATAACACTGTCCTCTGTCGAGGCGAGGCGACATTGACACCTATATTCTCCCTTTCTTTCACTTTTCATTTATGATTCCTCAGATGTTTCTCATGTGATATATCATTGTTTGGTTCTGAGCTCTCTGCGTGCATGATACGGTTTCCGGCATAGCGTTATCTGCACGGGGAGTCGAGCGCCGCGTGCCGAGCAGACATAATTAACTTTTGTTAATTAGCCATTGGACGAATAGAGCAATCATTAATCATTCAAATCTCCCTGGTGTATCCTGACGCTGTGAAACACACAGAAGCGTCTGAATCAGAGGACAGAAGAGCGGTGAACTGAAAACATTTACTCAACTTTAAGAACTTTTGCTTTGATTCATTGATTTTCTTGATGTCTTTGAGTGAAGACTGGGTTATCTGACCAATCAGAGCAGAGTAGACCAATCACAACAGACTGGGCCATCTGACCAATCAGAGCAGAGTAGACCAATCACAACAGACTGGGCCATCTGACCAATCAGAGCAGAGTAGACCAATCACAACAGACTGGGCCATCTGACCAATCAGAGCAGAGTAGACCAATCACAACAGACTGGGCCATCTGACCAATCAGAGCAGAGTAGACCAATCACAACAGACTGGGCCATCTGACCAATCAGAGCAGAGTAGACCAATCACAACAGACTGGGCCATCTGACCAATCAGAGCAGGTCAGCCCAATCACAACTGACTGAGCCATCTGACCAATCAGAGCAGATCAGACCAATCACAACAGACTGGGCCATCTGACCAATCAGAGCAGATCAGACCAATCACAACAGACTGGGCCATCTGACCAATCAGACCAAAGTAGACCAATCACAACAGACTGTGTCATCTGACCAATCAGAGCAGAGTAGACCAATCACAACAGACTGGGCCATCTGACCAATCAGAGCAGATCAGACCAATCACAACAGACTGGGCCATCTGACCAATCAGACCAAAGTAGACCAATCACAACAGACTGTGTCATCTGACCAATCAGAGCAGAGTAGACCAATCACAACAGACTGGGCCATCTGACCAATCAGAGCAGAGTAGACCAATCACAACAGACTGGGCCATCTGACCAATCAGAGCAGAGTAGACCAATCACAACAGACTGGGCCATCTGACCAATCAGAGCAGAGTAGACCAATCACAACAGACTGGGCCATCTGACCAATCAGAGCAGAGTAGACCAATCACAACAGACTAGGCCATCTGACCAATCAGAGCAGAGTAGACCAATCACAACAGACTGGGCCATCTGACCAATCAGAGCAGAGTAGACCAATCACAACAGACTGTGTCATCTGACCAATCAGAGCAGAGTAGACCAATCACAACAGACTGTGTCATCTGACCAATCAGAGCAGAGTAGACCAATCACAACAGACTGGGCCATCTGACCAATCAGAGCAGATCAGACCAATCACAACAGACTGGGCCATCTGACCAATCAGAGCAGAGTAGACCAATCACAACAGACTGGGCCATCTGACCAATCAGAGCAGAGTAGACCAATCACAACAGACTGGGTCATCTGACCAATCAGAGCAGAGTAGACCAATCACAACAGACTGTGTCATCTGACCAATCAGAGCAGAGTAGACCAATCACAACAGACTGTGTCATCTGACCAATCAGAGCAGAGTAGACCAATCACAACAGACTGGGCCATCTGACCAATCAGAGCAGATCAGACCAATCACAACAGACTGGGCCATCTGACCAATCAGACCAAAGTAGACCAATCACAACAGACTGTGTCATCTGACCAATCAGAGCAGGGTAGACCAATCACAACAGACTGGAACATCTGACCAATCAGAGCAGAGTAGACCAATCACAACAGACTGGGCCATCTGACCAATCAGAGCAGAGTAGACCAATCACAACAGACTGGAACATCTGACCAATCAGAGCAGAGTAGACCAATCACAACAGACTGGGCCATCTGACCAATCAGAGCAAAGTAGACCAATCACAACAGACTGTGTCATCTGACCAATCAGAGCAGAGTAGGCTTGTGAAAAGGCGGGGTTTAGAGAGACTGAATCTTCGAACAAACAGTTTTCAGACTCTGAGAAATGAGGTGATGTGTAATGTATATTATGAGAAAATTAAAGTGTGTTTGACGTATTCTTGGAGACTCCAAAAGAAAATTAGGGCACTAAATAAGAGCACTTAAATAAATGTATTTCATTTGAATTAAATCAGCTTAATAAATTAAAGATAGCACTGCTAATACTAATTCCATAATGTATAAATACTTACAATTGAAATAATATCTATATTTTGCATTAGAGAAATGAGTATTTGGCGTGAATATATGAATCTGTCTATTCAACAGTGTTTCTCAGAGATCAGCTGCTGTTTCATTCACTTTCAAGAGTCACGCGTATCGTTAACAGATGCGTAATTCATATTGTCTTCTATGAAATATTGAAGCATTTAGAGCAATTCTGTTCCGTGGCTGAAGAGGCTGAACATAGAGCCTTTCTCTGGGAAAACTCTCCTGACTCTTTTTGCAGCTTATGCATTTATCTGCAGAACAACCCTCCTCGAGTCAGTCACATGACCTCGGGACAGGTGTGTGTGTGTCCGCGTGGATCAGATCGGTTGGTGTTGAACATGAACAGACGGTCTCAAGTCTTTCACCGTCCGCTCAATCCTGCATCTGCCAATCAAACGCAGCCTCTGCCGCTGTCATGGCAATGCGTGCATAAATTAGCATGTATTTGCATAAGAACCCGCTTGTTTTGTAAATGCCATTTTCTCTTTCTTTATCTCTTACTTTCTCGATTCAGTTTTTTTTATTTCTCTCGGTTTTTCATAACAAATGGCATTTTCTCCCATTAAACCTTTCTGGAAATGTGGATACGAGTTTTAGAGTCTCAATGGCCACATACACACTGTAAAGAGACAATCGCGGTTGAATATGGGAGTGAATCCCTTAAATTATCATTCTGTTTGTACGGATCATGACTCACTACCGAAATTTTGATGATTGACAGTTTGGGCTGAAAAAGCAATCAAGTTTATGAAGTTATTAAAGTGGGCAGGTTCTAATTGTAGGTTTTCAATGTAAAGCATTTGGATTTATTTCGGTTTATTTTGGGCTTTGCTGTTTGTCTAGATCTGACAGCACAAATGACTCAGTGTTCATACCTCTTTCCCTGTGGTCTTCTATAAACGAGAGAAACGTCTCTGGTGCGCGTTTATGGCATTGACAGCTAGTTGTTCGGTTCGGTTCACAATGCATAAATGTGTCACTCCCGTAAATGACTGACCTCTGTGTACAGAACAGGATAAAACAACGAATTGAATTGACATCTGAATTTTGCAGGCTAATATGAACTGTGATATTTGTGTCTGAAAGATTATTGCTGGAAGCTCATTGCATTGAGTAATAATTGAGCTGCATTTGCACATTTCAGCTGTACAGTTTAGTGTGAATTTGGCCTGAAATACTATATGGCAGTTTGATGATGAAATACACAAATGCACCAAATCTTGCACTTTATGTTGTTGTACTTGCACAATAAAAAAAGCTGGGTTTTTTGGTTTTTTTTTGTCGAGCTGAGAAAAAGAAATATAAACTTGCTTATTATGAACTCAAGACATCGGATCTGAATGGTGCTGCTGTGAAATACATATGATTTCTTTGCAATAAGGCTAATGAAGCTCAACTTTCCTTCTGCCTTGTTGAAGTGATTGTTTATATGTATTTATAATATCAATATTATTGCACAGCTCTAAATATATAAAGTTTTATTCCTATACACAGTTGCATAAAGCAATGTATACTACAGTATATTGCAAATCTCTTCATTGTTTACATCATTGCAAAATATTAACTATATTATCTCCCAGCTCTAATCTGCTAAATGCAATTTAAGACATTATAAACATTACTATCATGAATTTCTACTTTAAAACAGCATGTATTGTGAAAAGTGCTAAACAAATGAACCCGACTTTACTTGTTTTCTTCCTGCTGTTTTTTCTTTTATTTCTACAGAATCTTGAGAATCTGTAGAGACTCGTTCATTATGAAACATTGTATGAAATTACGAAACTTTAATCAAATAATGAAATTAGTTGTTCCAAAATAACATATACAGTAAAAAAAACATTGAACATAATTGTAAGAAAAAGGCAAGTAACAAAATACAATTTTGAAGTAGAAAAACTGAAATTGTATATTCTTGATAAATGCACTACAGTTAAACGTATTTAGTATAAGCCATTTGTTTGAATTTGAGTCTTTGTGAACTGTATAATCTCAAGTCCTCAGAGGAATAAATCCACAACAATGACTTGTATCCGGTTATTGGCGTTTGCATCCTGACTGTACAGGTTATTAGTGCTCGTGTTCCCGGACACTTTAGTGTTGTACCAGTTGAGCTAGAAGATCTCTGTATAATACAGCTTTCTCTCCAGACACGCAGTGTGTGTTTGTTGGCCTGAATCACACGTGTGCCCGAGAGCCAGTCGCTGTCTCGTCTCATCTCATCCGAATCTCAGCGTTTCTGCTGCTTTATTTTCATCTGATCCGCAGGCGATGCTAATGATGTTGCAGCTGTCGAGGAAAACGCACTAAAACAGAGGCTACACGTTTCATTTATAGCGTTGGGTATCGTTTGAACTTTAACAATTTCGATTCTGCTTTTCGATTCCAATAAGGTAAAAAAGATATCATTCACATTTAGTCGTATTGCAAAACGATTTATTGTAGCTGAATATCATGAACACAAAGCAACACTTACACGAGGAGCGTTTGCCTTTGGTTTAAAAAATACTATAGAAAAACAACTAGCCTAACTAATATACATTTCAAGCATTATTAAAGACAAGTAAACACTCAGTAGTTAAAAAATAAACAAAATAGTAATCGCAAAAAAAAATTACACCTGAACAAAGATACGATTGAAATAAACTGTTTTAAGATTGTCAAGTATTCAGAAATTGTAATCAAATGTAAAATAACACTGCACTTTATAAATAAAATATACATTATAAATATAGTTACAGTTATTCAGGCAAGAACGAGTGAATTTCCTCTTTGTCTTCTGTTGTGTGATTAGTGTTATTATAGAGACGCTGCAGGAATATTAGGCTGCTGTCTCTTTAAGAGCTGCACGATATAGTTACACACGCCTCATGACGCCTGTAAAACTGCGAGTCGTCTCACGCTTGAATAGTTTAAAGTCACTTTAAAATAACTTTTTCTCTTCGCAGCACAGTTATAGCCTGGCACAAGTCATATTGAAATGCTCACAAACGAATCAATAAGAGGAGCCGAAATTTAAATCTTATAACTAGTGTCTGATTCCTGACCTCAAGTATTCGATTCCCAACCAAACTCATTTATGAAACGTATGACCATCCTTTCGGCTCTTTGAATGTGTTTTCATGCCATCATTGATGTCCAGGATCTGTTTGGTGGAGGCTGATCGTGTGTGTGTGTGTGTGTATTTCACGGCGGTCGTTCATCAGCACGAGCGCATCTGTGTTAGATGGACTCGTGTTTGGTAATGAGCGCGTTCCTCTGCGCTGAGATCTGCTCCTGTATCAAGGGCAAATCCACTCGTTTATCTTCACACACACACATTCTTCTTCACAATAATTGTGGCACTTCATCAAAGTGCTGAGTGTTATATTTATCAGTCAGATTAATGTGAGATCGCTCGTGTGTGTGTGTGTGTGTGTGTGTGTGAGAGAGATAGATTTACCGGCGTGTTGTCAGTGTTGCTGTTCTCATGAAATATTCTTCTCATCTCTCTTGTTGTTGTTCTTCTCTCTTCTCTTCATGTGTTTGTCTGGGATTTTCTCTCTGTTTATCTCTTTCTTTTCTCTAGTATATTCTCATCTGCTCTTCACGTCTCTCCTCTTTTCTCCTCATCTTGTCTGTTCTTTTTCTCGTGTTTTTTTCTCATCTCTACTCGTTTATTATCTTTTCATCTCATCTTGTCTTGTCTCTTGATGTCTCATCTTTAATTTTCCTGTCTCCACTTGTTTATTCTCTTTTCATCTTTTCTAATTTCTATTCATAATTCAATTCATTTCTTCTCTTCATTTCTCTTCTCACCTGGCTTCATCGCATATCTTTTCTATTCTCTTCCAGTTTCAATTAAATTCAAATGAGCTTTATTGGCATGACAAAATGTACCTTCCAGTGCAAAAATATTTTATATGAGCAGGAAAAATAATAATGAATGTACTTCAGGATCCGTCTCTGCTTTGTCTCTCTGACAATCTGGAGATATTCTAATTTGATTTTATAATTTGATCGAATTGTAATTTACTTTGTGTTTTAACTCAAGAATGAGTTAATAGGGGAAAGAGCTTTTTTATTCAAAGCCCCCAAGCGATGGAATGTGCTTTATATTAACATCAGAAACGCACCAGCGTTGGGACACTTAAAAAAGTTGATTAAGACTCATTAATTTAAGGCTGTTTTTAATTCGTTTATTTTATTCTCCTTGTTGTTTTTGTTTTATTCTTCTGTTGCGCCTTGAGTTTAAGAAAAGTGCATTATAAATAAAATGTATTATTATTATTTTAGTTTCCTGATCCCAATGTTCCAAGATATGTATTTTTATGATAATTTTATTTATTTTGATGTGCTGGTTAGTGTTAGTAGAGTTATTCAGGTTAGTAACTCTCAGAACCAGCTGACTGAGTCAGACTTTGTTCAGGATTTAGATCTTTGTAAAGCTTTAAAATGTCTCTCTTTTTTGTTTCATCTCATACCTTCTCTCCTCTCGTGTCTCATTCGTCTGTGTTTGTCTCTCTCACCTCTGTCCCTCATAAAGTCTCCAGTCTCTGTGAATCATCTGTTAGTCGTGTCTCTGTGTGTCTGTGTGTGTGTCTGTGTGTGTGTGTCGGCGTCTCTTTCTCCGGCAGAGAAAAGGCCCATAAAGCTAATGTAGTGTGTGGCGTCTCTCTCCTGCTGTGATCTATATGCCCATCCATCCTGAGCTTTATAGAGCAGTCGGGCGTCTCTGACCGGGCCGACCCGCTGCGGTGACGCCTAAACACACCGGCAGGATTGTAGACGCTGTGGGTGGGACAACGAACATGACTGCGCGGGAGAGTTTCACCAGTGAGAAAAATGACAGAGAGATTCAATTCAATTCACATTTATTTCAAAGCAGCTTTACAGAAAGTGCATGAGTCCATATTACAATTTTGAGTATTCTGTTATCAGAGGAAACTGTCAGGATCATCAAATACGATTGACAATTAGCATACAGTTAGGATTGGCGGTATGGTTCTGTTCTGGGTGATATCCCCCCTTAGATTAAACAGAACAGAACCAACATGAATGTATTGCAGATATCATTCATTTGAATGTACAACATAATTAGAGAATTTTAGTCTGATTCAAGGGGATTCAGAATGCCAAATCCTGACTGGACAGGTGGAGCTGGGGAGGGAGGAGGGTAATCCTGACTGGACAGGTGGAGCTGGGGAGGGAGGAGGGTGATCCTGACTGGACAGGCGGAGCTGGGGAGGGAAAAGGGTAATCCTGACTGAGACAGGTGGATCTGGGGAGGGAGGAAGGGTGATCCTGACTGGACAGGTGGAGCTGGGGAGGGAGGAGGGTAATCCTGACTGGACAGGTGGAGCTGGGGAGGGAGGAGGGTAATCCTGACTGGACAGGTGGAGCTGGGGAGGGAGGAGGGTAATCCTGACTGGACAGGTGGAGCTGGGGAGGGAGGAGGGTAATCCTGACTGGACAGGTGGAGCTAGGGAGGGAGGAGGGTAATCCTGACTGGACAGGTGGAGCTGGGGAGGGAGGAGGGTAATCCTGACTGGACAGGTGGAGCTGGGGAGGGAGGAGGGTAATCCTGACTGGACAGGTGGAGCTGGGGAGGGAGGAGGGTAATCCTGACTGGACAGGTGGAGCTGGGGAGGGAGGAGGGTAATCCTGACTGAGACAGGTGGATCTGGGGAGGGAGGAAGGGTAATCCTGACTGGACAGGTGGAGCTGGGGAGGGAGGAGGGTAATCCTGACTGGACAGGTGGAGCTTGGGAGGGAGGAGGGTAATCCTGACTGAGACAGGTGGATCTGGGGAGGGAGGAAGGGTGATCCTGACTGGACAGGTGGAGCTGGGGAGGGAGGAGGGTAATCCTGACTGAGACAGGTGGATCTGGGGAGGGAGGAAGGGTAATCAGCTCCTGAGAAACGCAATCGCTGCTGATAATACTGAAGGAGCTTATATATGAATACAGTGATAGTGTCGTATTCCTATAGGTAGAGGATCAGCTGAGAGTCACTGATGCGAGTTGACTAACGTGACCTGCCAGAACTGACGCTACGCTTAATTTATGTATTTCAGAAATGTACATATACAAAATCACAGTTGGCTAAAATGTATTAATTTAAACAATGTAATAATTTAACGCAGAAACAATGAGCTCATTGAAGTAATGAGTACTTGTTTGTTAACAAATGATTGACATTTAGAAAATGTAGCATTGGTGCATGTTGATTCAGAGTTTGCATCATCTGAAGTCTTCGCAGGAATTGGCGCCGTCTCTTCATAGATGACACATGCACAGAAACAGAAAATTATGTTCGGAAGTCGTTTTACTCATTTTCTTCTTCTTGAAGGAAACCTGCTGCAATCTAAAAATATCCCTCACACCCTCCTGCTCTATTTAACCTGACAGCAGCCTCCACACACACACCTCATGCGCCACTGTGTGTGTGTGTGTGTGTGTGTGTGTGTCTGAGACGGGTCGGCCTCTCCACGCTCCACAGGACATGACAGGCAATTTGAAAGAGCGGGCATCTCACACACACTCGCCACGGTAAAGACAGAGCGTCCTGTGAGCAGGTAAATGCTAATGTCATGTGTGTCATGACGCTCTTAGGCAGCTGTTAATTATTCTTTTAAAAGAGCTGAGGGGTTCTTCTCTTATCTTCTTACCTTGTGGTATGTGTCCATCGTTTAATCTTTTCTCATCTTCCTCATCTCTGGTGTCTTATCTTCTTGTGTCTTTTCTTCTCGTATCTTTGCTTCTTGTATCTTCTTTTATCTTTTATCGTCTCTCTCATTTCTTATGTCGCGTCTGGTCTAATCTTGTCTCTTCTGTACTGTAGAAGTGTTGAAATTTAATGTAACAGGAAGAGCGGAGAACCTCTGAGCATCAGCGCCGGTAATAGAGAGACAGACGGCCGTGTGGAGGTGAGACAGGAGCACAGGAGGAGTAATAGAGAGACAGACGAGTGAGTGGAGGTGAGACAGGAGAACAGAAGTAGTAATAGAGAGACAGACGGGCGTGTGGAGGTGAGACAGGAGCACAGGAGGAGTAATAGAGAGACAGACGAGTGTGTGGAGGTGAGACAGGAGAACAGAAGTAGTAATAGAGAGACAGACGGGCATGTGGAGGTGAGACAGGAGAACAGGAGTAATAGAGAGACAGACGGGCGTGTGGAGGTGAGACAGGAGAACAGGAGTAATAGAGAGACAGGCGGGCATGTGGAGGTGAGACAGGAGAACAGGAGGAGTAATAGAGAGACAGACGGGCATGTGGAGGTGAGACAGGAGAACAGGAGGAGTAATAGAGAGACAGACGAGTGTGTGGAGGTGAGACAGGAGAACAGAAGTAGTAATAGAGACAGACGGGCATGTGGAGGTGAGACAGGAGAACAGGAGGAGTAATAGAGAGACAGACGAGTGTGTGGAGGTGAGACAGGAGAACAGAAGTAGCAATGGAGAGAGACGGGCATGTGGAGGTGAGACAGGAGAACAGGAGGAGTAATAGAGAGACAGACGAGTGTGTGGAGGTGAGACAGGAGAACAGAAGTAGTAATAGAGAAACAGACGGGCATGTGGAGGTGAGACAGGAGAACAGGAGTAATAGAGAGACAGACGGGCGTGTGGAGGTGAGACAGGAGAACAGGAGTAATAGAGAGACAGATGAGTGTGTGGAGGTGAGACAGGAGAACAGAAGGAGTAATAGAGAGACAGGCGAGTGTGTGGAGGTGAGACAGGAGAACAGGAGGAGTAATAGAGAGA
>CM060633.1:37931053-37951053 GCA_030578275.1 Meda fulgida
TATGCAATCCAGAAAATAAAATGAAATGTTAAGAGTTCTCTATATAAACGTCTGTTGTGATTGGCTAAGCCCTTTGCATTTGAAATTAGTTGAAATTGTTAATGACTTATGAGCTGTTTAATGACGACTCTTAGCTCTACCAATAACAAGTTTGGATCAAAAATACTGTAAAAATAGTGAAATATTATTACAATATATTTCTATAATACAAATATATTTCTGTGTGAATATATGTTAAACTGTAATTTATATCTGTGATGTCAAAGATGAATTTTCAGCATCATTACTCCAGTCTTCAGTGTCACACATCCTTCAGAAATCATTTTAATCATTAAAAAGGATGTGATGCTCAAGAAACATTTGATTATTATCAATGTTCAAAACAGTTGTGATGCTTCTGTGCGTATCTCAGCTAAATCTCAGTTGTATCTCAGCTGTATCTCAGCTAAATCTCAGCCGTATCTCAGCTAAATCTCAGCCGTATCTCAGCTAAATCTCAGCCGTATCTCAGCTAAATCTCAGCCGTATCTCAGCAAAATCTCAGCCGTATCTCAGCTAAATCTCAGTTGTATCTCAGCTAAATCTCAGCCGTATCTCAGCTAAATCTCAGTTGTATCTCAGCAAAATCTCAGCCGTATCTCAGCTAAATCTCAGTTGTATCTCAGCAAAATCTCAGCCGTATCTCAGCTAAATCTCAGCTTTATCTCAGCTAAATCTCGGCTAAATCTCAGCTAAATCTCAGTTGTATCTCAGCAAAATCTCAGCCATATCTCAGCTAAATCTCAGCCGTATCTCAGCTAAATCTTGGCTAAATCTCAGTTGTATCACAACCGCATCTCAGCAAAATCTCAGCCATATCTCGGCTAAATCTCAGCCGTATCTCAGCTAAATCTCAGTTGTATCTCAGCTAAATCTCGGCCGTAACTCGGCTAAATCTCAGTTGTATCTCAGCTAAATCTCAGTTGTATCTCAGCTAAATCTCAGTTGTATCTCGGCTAAATCTCAGCCGTATATCGGCTAAATCTCAGTTGTATCTCAGCTAAATCTCGGCCGTAACTCGGCTAAATCTCAGTTGTATCTCAGCTAAATCTCGGCCGTAACTCGGCTAAATCTCAGTTGTATCTCAGCTAAATCTCAGTTGTATCTCAGCTAAATCTCAGTTGTATCTCGGCTAAATCTCAGCCGTATCTCGGCTAAATCTCAGCTAAATCTCAGTTGTATCTCGGCTAAATCTCAGCCATATCTCGGCTAAATCTCAGTTGTATCTCAGCTAAATCTCAGTTGTATCTCGGCTAAATCTCAGCCATATCTCGGCTAAATCTTAGCTAAATCTCAGTTGTATCTCAGCTAAATCTCAGTTGTATCTCGGCTAAATCTCAGCCGTATCTCGGCTAAATCTCAGTTGTATCTCAGCTAAATCTCAGTTGTATCTCGGCTAAATCTCAGCCATATCTCGGCTAAATCTTAGCTAAATCTCAGTTGTATCTCAGCTAAATCTCAGTTGTATCTCGGCTAAATCTCAGTTGTATCTCGGCTAAATCTCAGCCGTATCTCGGTCATGTCTCAGCTAAATCTCAGTTGTATCTCAGCTAAATTTCAGTTGTATCTCGGCTAAATCTCAGCCATATCTCGGCTAAATCTCAGTTGTATCTCAGCTAAATCTCAGTTGTATCTCGGCTAAATCTCAGCCATATCTCGGCTAAATCTCAGTTGTATCTCAGCTAAATCTCAGTTGTATCTCGGCTAAATCTCAGCCATATCTCAGCTAAATCTCAGTTGTATCTCGGCTAAATCTCAGCCGTATCTCAGCTAAATCTCAGTTGTATCTCGGCTAAATCTCAGCCGTATCTCGGTCGTGTCTCAGCTAAATCTCAGTTGTATCTCAGCTAAATTTCAGTTGTATCTCGGCTAAATCTCAGTTGGATCTCGGCTAAATCTCAGTTGGATCTCAGCTAAATCTCAGTTTTATCTCGGCTAAATCTCAGCCGTATCTCGGCTAAATCTCAGCTGTATCTCAGCTAAATCTCAGTTGTATCTCAGCTAAATCTCAGTTGTATCTCAGCTAAATCTCAGCCGTATCTTAGCTAAATCTCAGCCGTATCTCAGCTAAATCTCAGCCGTATCTCAGCTAAATCTCAGCCGTATCTCAGCTAAATCTCAGTTTTATCTCGGATAAATCTCAGCTGTATCTCAGCTAAATCTCAGCTGTATCTCAGCTAAATCTCAGCTGTATCTCAGCTAAATCTCAGTTGTGTCTCAGCTAAATCTCAGCCGTATCTCAGCTAAATCTCAGTTGTATCTCAGCTAAATCTCAGCTGTATCTCAGCTAAATCTCAGCTGTATCTCAGCTAAATCTCAGTTGTATCTCAGCTAAATCTCAGTTGTATCTCAGCTAAATCTCAGCTGTATCTCAGCTAAATCTCAGCTGTATCTCAGCTAAATCTCAGTTTTATCTCGGATAAATCTCAGCCGTATCTCAGCTAAATCTCAGTTGTATCTCAGCTAAATCTCAGCTGTATCTCAGCTAAATCTCAGTTGTATCTCAGCTAAATCTCAGCCGTATCTCAGCTAAATCTCAGCCGTATCTCAGCTAAATCTCAGCCGTATCTCAGCTAAATCTCAGTTTTATCTCGGCTAAATCTCAGCTGTATCTCAGCTGTATCTCAGCTAAATCTCAGTTGTATCTCAGCTAAATCTCAGTTGTATCTCAGGCGTATCTCAGCTAAATCTCAGTTGTATCTCGGCTAAATCTCAGCCGTATCTCAGCTAAATCTCAGTTGTACCTCAGCTAAATCTCAGTTGTATCTCGGCTAAACCTCAGCCGTATCAGTCGTATAGTGTGGAATAAGTGTGTCGCGGTCTCTGATCTCTTCCTCTCAGGATGAGTGTCGCGTCCCACCGCTCTCCTAAGGCTCGTATGCATAATGTAAAGCTCTGGTACAGTACAGAAGACAGATGATGAGTCTGGGCTCATACAGCGCAAATCTACATTAAAATGGCTTATGTAAGACTCGGCGTGGAGGGAATACAAGCTGTCAGCCTGAAGAGATGAGGGAATGATGAATGAGGGGATACAGGTGTGTTTAGATGAGCGAATGAAGCTCGATATCTTCAAATAACACTTCTCAATCGGAGAGACACTCAATAATGTACTTGTATGTGTACAGCATTTCAGGGCTTTAACATGCGACAGTGGCTTATTTTCTCTTCCTCTGAATTTTTTTTATTTCTTCAGCAATTTCTTACTGAGTTCAGTGTCAAAAAGATCTGACAAAACCATAAAATACAGTTAACAGGGCATGAAATATTGATTACACGCTCTCCAGCTTTTTCATTGGCATGAAAGGATTGTGATATTAACACAGAGCTGAAATGCTTCTATTGGACGGACATTCAATTAAACAGCGGAAAAGTACAGTACAAACAGATTCATATAATGGATAATGGAAGATCTGTAATGTCTGATCCGTAATGTCGAGTAATTGTGCTGGCGTACGTTCCTTGACTTCAAAATATTTATTTTAATCTAACATTAACAAAGAATAATAAATGCAGTAAAATAAATAGCTTATTGTTAGTTTATGTAAGTTAATAGTTAATGGGGGGGGGGATTAAAAATGATTCAATGACTCACTCATAAATACTTCACTTGTTTCATTACTGGATGAATCGGCGTTTTTGAAGCGAATCTTTTGAATGAATGATTCAATGACAGATACATTTTTAACAGTCACTCATCGCCACCTACTGGTTTAATGATTTCCATTAAATCCATTACAGATTTGCGCTAAACTTTTGCAATTTTAGAAAAAAAAAATTCTAAATATTGACAAAAAACTATTGCGAAATGACGGCGTTTCCATTAACCGATGTTATGCGACTAAAACGTAATTTTTTTCCTCTTGCGATAATCATTCCAGAGATCACGGTGACGGATGTTGGCAGGTTTACGTACATCTCAGCCACTGCACTGGCCATTATTATTAACCGCAGGAGACTGTGTGTGTGTGTGTGTGTGAGTGTGAGTGTGAGTGTGAGTGTGAGTGTGAGTGTGAGTGTGAGTGTGAGTGTGAGTGTGTGTGTGTGTGTGTGTGTGTGATCCAGCATTAATGTCAGGAAAGCCTCTTATACTGCGAGCGGCTCGTATGAGGAGTTTCTGGTGTTTCTCCTCATTTCTGCTTCTCTTGATTGTGGCGTTTCTTTGTGGTTTAGAATCCAGTATTCCTGCAATTCTTTTGTCTTTTATGAGTTTAATAAAGAACTCTGCCTCGTATTCTGTCCAATCACACCGCATCATCTACGTCAGGCGACTGTAAATGCGCAAAAACTGTTTCCATTGCAGTTTTGCGGAATATTTATTTTTCTAATTGCCTGAAAAACCTCCTCATGCGAGCGGAAAAACTTTTTTGCGATAAATGGGAGTTTTTGCGAAATTGACGTGTTTCCATTGGCTGTATTTTCAATTCGCAATTTCAATTTGCGCAATTTGAAGGGTAATAGAAATGCGGCTAGTGATTAGATCCCAACTATAAACTTTTATCCCAGGACTTCTTCTGTGATAATATGGATATTTGTAAGACAGAAATAATTATAATGTGTGGCTGAAAAGATTGAATCTGTTTCATACCTATACATGACAACATGCGCCAACACAGATCTGAATGTTGATTCTGTCAAAGGTTTAATAGACACAGTCATTTATGAATGAGATTGAATCAAGATCGCGATCTTTAAAACGATTAATCGTGCAGCTCTATTCTCAAGTAAACATATCATGTTAAGAATGTTTAGATATTTGTACTGGAAGCACAAAATAAGACCGAAATATTCCTCAACCCTCGTGACGTCACAGATCCCGCTGGATCTCATGAACTCTGTGTGTATGATAGTGTTGTCAAAAGTACAGACTTCGGTACCAAGTCGATACTGAAATTTTAAAAATGTGACGCTTTGAGCACTGTTGAGCAGAATCATAAACACGTCTGATTGGCTGTTGTGTTCACGCACTCATCAAATATGTCTGTGATTTGCTACAATGATCAGCACTTCAAAAACATGTTGTAAATATACATCAATGAGGCTGTTCAGCGAGCGCTTACACCGAGTGTTTGAAAGCAGGACCGGTCCGCTGATAGACTCATGCTTGTGCTCTCAAACGCTCCTGTGCGTTGATCATTGTAGCCAATCAGAGACATATCCAATGAGCGTAAATCCAATGTTTACCATTCCGCTCAACAGCGCTCGAAGCGGCACATTTTTAAAATTTGGTACCGAAGTCGCTACTTTTAACAACACTAGTGTATGAGCGAATGTGAGGTAATTTGTGTCTCTCTCTGTCTCTCTCTCAGAAGACCGGAAGCTGTTTGTGGGCATGTTGGGAAAACAGCAGAGCGAAGACGACGTCCGGCGTCTGTTTGAGTCGTTGGGGCAGATAGAGGAGTGCACCGTTCTACGGGGGCCTGATGGGGCCAGTAAGGGTCAGCACCCACACAACTCTCTGCCTCTTACTCTCTCACTCCTTCAGACGCTTTTACTCTCAGAGCTTCTTCACATGGAGCAAACACACTATACTGGCTCTTGAGGTTTTGAGGTTTACATATGAATCAGCCCTTTTTTTGTTGGGTGCACAGAACTGTCTTCTGTTGGTGAAGTGAACATTATTATTGTGATGTTTTCGGGCCAGTGCGAGCCTTTAAACGGGCCGGGCGGGGCTAATAGCCTCGGGTCTGGAGCATCGTGCCCAAAAACACGCTGTGTTTCCACGGTCGGGCCTGAAGCTCTGCAGCGCTTCAGTGAAACACACCTCTCTTGAACAACGTCACACAAACCCATCATTTCACCAACAAATGGAAGTTTTATTAGAAAACTAATCAGAAAGAAATCACTGGAAACTAGCGAGATCCCAAAACGAACATGATACCAACCATACCACAGGTTTACAATAAAAAAGTGATACAGAGATGAGACTGAAAGTCACGTACTGAAAAGTCATTTTGAGAAAACGGGCTTGGCATATTTGCATCAGCCAATGAGATTGCGCATTTAGAGTTAAATCCCCCCTTTTACTTTCAAGATCGGTTGCTGATCAAAGGAAATGACCATATTTGGACCCGACAGCATTGTACAGGAGAGCGAGAGCTTTCTAGCGGTGTGTGTGATGACGGTGCAGACAGCGATCGCGGAGCGGCGTTGATTTAAAACGCCAACTTTTGATGAATTTATGAGAAATCTATAGACGCAAACAGACAAAGTGTAGTAAAATAAAGACCTAAATGTGTATTTCAGACTTTTTTTCAACACAAGTCTGAAAGAAGACATGTTAATGAAGACAAATATCCCAAAATCTCAAAATTGACCAGTGAAAAAAAAAGATGTTTTTGCCTTTGTATTTAATGCTGCCGTTAGCTGACCCGATCAAGCCCCGGGACTGACTAGCACTAGCATTAGCACTAGCATTAGCACGCCCGCTTTTATCCTGACAATGGAAACGTGGCTGTTGTTTAGAGACAATTATAACCAAACCAGTAATGCAAAAGTAAAACAAAAGTATATGGAATTACATCATATCTTTATTACAAAGAAATCCAACAGAAGAAAATAAATTATTATAATTCACTACTTTTCAAAAGCTTGGAAACTGTAAGATTGTTTTTATTTTTTATGAATAAATGCTTTTATTCATCAAAAGTGATAGTAAAGACATTTATAATGTTAAAAAAGATTCTATTTAAAAAAATGCTGTTCTTTTGAACTTTTTATTCATCAAAGAATCCTGAAAAATAAAATGCATCACAGTTTCCACTAAAATATGTTTTCAACATTGATAATAATCATAAATGTTTCTTGAGCATCAGATCATCATATTATCCTGATTTCTGAAGGATCATGTGACACTGAAGACTGGAGTAATGATGCTGAAAATACAGCTTTGATCACAGGAATAAATTACATTTGACTAAATATTACATTATTGAATATATGAATAAGTGTATTACATTTGTATGGTGTGTAATAATTAGCAACAGTTTAAATAGTCATCGTAAACACACTTCATGTGTGTCTATCTTTTAACTCTGAGTATCTACAAACAAACCTTTAAATCTCTCTTATTAATTTCATTGATCTCTTATTTCTCTATCTCTGGATGTTTTGAAGTATCATATTACAATTTTTTTGCATATATGATGCATACATGTGAATACTATGGATTTTCTAAGGGAATTCATTGAAACCCTTACTGAAGTTACTTAATTGCAAATTTGCATTATACAACCTGAACAAGTGACATCAACAGCAAATGTAAGATTAAAAAAAAAAAAAAAAACATTTAAGTTTGTAATATTTAATTTTTGTCGTGTCAGTTTCATGTTCAGTCACTGTTAGTTTGACTTCCTGAAACATTGAACTGTCAGTTTGATTGGCATGACCTGCCAACTTCTGACTCGGCCAATCACGTGAGTTTGGGGCGGGGCTAACGGTTTGATTGATGGATGGAATGTTTGAAACTTGCTTGGATACGGACATTATTTTCGCAGCTTTAACATACAGAGATTTATGTTGAGTTTTCATGTGAATATCTATATCTACACATGAGATTTCTTTTCCTCATGAGAAACTTTAAGGACTCCATTTGCTCTCATTGCGGTCTGGGTGAAACATTTAAGATATTAAAAAGATGTAATTTATGATATTATGACATGTTTACACCTGTCTGTCTCTAAATGATGTTTCTCGTGTGTTTCATCACTTCTAGTTTGTCTGGATTTGTGTCCTGAATAATGGAGCTTTAGCAGCGCTAGTATCCCATGGAATGTTTCTCCTCAAATTTTAAATCCTCAAAGTGTCTAAAGCTTTTCTGTTCTTCTGGAGTGTGTTCTGTCTCATGAAAGTGTGTCATCGAGCCTTGTCACTCTCTCCGGCGTTGATGCATCTTGTTTGCGGGAAATAGAAGTGGTTCACTGGCTCTCGGGCGGATGGGGTTTGATGATTGCAGGGTTTGTTAGATGGATGTTTGTGCTGGGTGTCCCTCGGCGGCTCCGGTTATTGTCTGTGGAAAGGTTAAAGTGTTCAGAGGAACCAGAGGAATCCTCAAAATGAGATGCAGGAGATCGTATCACAGCGTCTCTTCACACACACTGATTCCCCCTCCGGCCGCTCTGCTTTTCTGCTTTCTCCCCTTCAGGACGTTTGCATGGAATCCAGCAGCAAATGCATATGATTGAGTGTGTGTGTGGTTGGGGGGCGGGAGGGGAGGGGTGGGGGGGGGGGATGAGTGTGTGTGGGGGTGTTTGAGTGAGTGAGTGAGTGAGTGTGTTTGGGGGGGTGTGAGTGAGTGTGTGGGGGGGGTGTGAGTGAGTGTGTGTGTCGGGGGGGGGTGAGTGTGTGTGTGTGTGTGTGGGGGGGGGTGAGTGTGTGCGTGCGTGTGTGTGTATACATACAGCATGCGTATGTATAAATATCTCATTTATATAGTAAAAATTATAATATATATTATGTGCATTTAAAATCTAATAAATATTTAAAGAATATATTAAATTGAATTTGTTATATTTGCGTGTATGTATGTATGTATATATATATATATACACAATGTATGCATTTAAAAATATAACAATTAACAAATATAACAAATATTTTTTTAAATATTTTAAAGTGAACTCTCTCTCTCTCCACAGGCTGTGCTTTTGTAAAGTTTTCCAGTCATGCAGAAGCCCAGGCTGCTATTAACAGCCTCCATGGTGGACAAACGATGCCTGTGAGTCTCTCTCTCTCACACACACACACACACACACACACACACACACACACACACACACTCAGTCGTGATTTTAAGAGGGAAAAATAAAATAAAGTTCTGTCAGATTCTAACAGTGTCAAATGTCTAACTGTATTCCTCCATCACCACACACACACACATTTACTTAGCTATCTTCATACTGTACGGTATATTCTGTCCCCTTACACTAACCCTACCTCTAAACCTACACACACACACACACACACACACACACACACACACACACACACACACACACACACACACACAACCATACATGTCAGCTGTGTGTGTGTGTGTGTGTGTGTGTGTGTGTGTTAGTGTGTGTGTGTGTATGTGTGTGTGTGTGTGTAATACTGTATAAAGTATGGCATACTACATTGAAAAAAAATTATACAGTTTTCTCTTTGCTAGTAAATTTCACAATTAATTTCAATGAAATGCAGAGTAACACATTGAATTAAACATGAAATTTTGAAGTAGAAAAAAACAAATTCTTGTAAAACATACTCCAATAATGTTTTTTTTTTATGGTGTAGTAATGAATCACTATTGAAAATAATGAGAATTACAGCAAAAACAAGTGGAAAGTAAAAGATCTAGACATTTTACAGTTATGAGAAACATAATCAAGTTCTGATTTGATATGAAAATAATTCAAAAAATCACAATGGTCTTTTATTTATGCGAAATATAATTCCTTTTGATTTTTATATGAAATGTCACCTGGACATGTTCTCCCCTTAAACACAGAAGCAGGTTTTTTTCTCAAAGAACTTGAATATCTTGTAAAGGTCAATCATATTTTTTCTACTTCTGGTAAAATCTGAATGTGTTTCTGTCACTTTTGTCAGTTTCTGTTCAATTCTGCGATTATTTTTTCGGTTATTGTTTTTTTATTTCTTTTTTATGCAAGTCTCTGCGGCGCGTGTGAAATTGAATCCGGATGCTCTCCTGAAGTCAAACGCTCTCCTCAAATGAGATTAGTTTTCTGAACCCGTGACGAATGCCTTGGCCAGGACTGTCAGAGATGACAGCTTATCAAATTCTGCAAATTCATTTCATACCAGATACAGCAGCGCCAGCTTCCGCCGTCATTATTGTGTTTGTTTGTGGGAATGTGAAGAAAATGTCCTTTTATCCTGGAATGTCAGAAACGCCTGCTGTCTTCAGGATGGGAAACCAGCTTCTTTTTTTTACTAATATCATTATTCTTTCTCAGAATTGCGAGTTTATATCACAATTGGGACTTTATAAATTGCAGTACTGACTTTATTTCTCAACAAAAAAATTGTGAGATCTAAACTCTGAATTGCGAAAAATAAAGTCAGAATTGCACAAAATAGAACTGATAGATATAAAGTCAGGATTGTGAGATATAAAGAAGATATAAAGTCTGAATTGTGAGATATAAAGTCAGAATTGTGAGATATAAAGTCAGAATTGTGAGATATAAAGTCAGAATTGTGAGATATAAAGTCAGAATTGAGAGATATAAAGTTAGAATTGAGAGATATAAAGTTAGAATTGAGAGATATAAAGTCAGGATTGAGAGATATAAAGTCAGAATTGTGTGATATAAAGTCAGAATAGTGAGATATAAAGTCAGAATTGTGAGATATAAAGTCAGAATTGAGAGATATAAAGTCAGAATTGAGAGATATAAAGTTAGAATTGAGAGATATAAAGTTATAACTTTGAGATAAATAGTCAGAATTGAGAGATAAAAAGTCAGGATTGAGAGATATAAAGTCAGGATTGAGAGATGTAAAGTCAGAATTGTGAGATATAAAGTCAGGATTGAGAGATATAAAGTCAGGATTGAGAGATATAAAGTCAGGATTGTGAGATATAAAGTCAGGATTGAGAGATATAAAGTCAGAATTGTGAGATATAAAGTCAGAATAGTGAGGTATAAAGTCAGAATTGTGAGATATAAAGTCAGGATTGAGAGATATAAAGTCAGGATTGAGAGATATAAAGTCAGGATTGAGAGATATAAAGTCAGAATTGTGAGATATAAAGTCAGGATTGAGAGATATAAAGTCAGAATTGTGTGATATAAAGTCAGAATAGTGAGATATAAAGTCAGAATTGTGAGATATAAAGTCAGAATTGAGAGATATAAAATCAGAATTGAGAGATATAAAGTTAGAATTGAGAGATATAAAGTTATAACTTTGAGATAAATAGTCAGAATTGAGAGATAAAAAGTCAGGATTGAGAGATATAAAGTCAGAATTGAGAGATAAAAAGTCAGGATTGAGAGATATAAAGTCAGGATTGAGAGATATAAAGTCAGAATTGAGAGATATAAAGTCAGAATTGAGAGATATAAAGTCAGAATTGAGAGATATAAAGTTAGAATTGTGAGATATAAAGTCAGAATAGTGAGATATAAAGTTAGAATTGTGAGATATAAAGTCAGGATTGAGAGATATAAAGTCAGGATTGAGAGATATAAAGTCAGGATTGAGAGATATAAAGTCAGGATTGAGAGATATAAAGTCAGAATTGAGAGATATAAAGTCAGAATTGAGAGATATAAAGTCAGGATTGAGAGATATAAAGTCAGAATTGTGAGATATAAAGTCAGAATAGTGAGATATAAAGTCAGAATTGTGAGATATAAAGTCAGGATTGAGAGATATAAAGTCAGGATTGAGAGATATAAAGTCAGGATTGTGAGATATAAAGTCAGGATTGAGAGATATAAAGTCAGAATTGTGAGATATAAAGTCAGAATAGTGAGATATAAAGTCAGAATTGTGAGATATAAAGTCAGGATTGAGAGATATAAAGTCAGGATTGAGAGATATAAAGTCAGAATTGTGAGATATAAAGTCAGGATTGAGAGATATAAAGTCAGAATTGTGAGATATAAAGTCAGAATAGTGAGATATAAAGTCAGAAGTGTGAGATATAAAGTCAGGATTGAGAGATATAAAGTCAGAATTGTGAGATATAAAGTCAGAATTGAGAGATATAAAGTCAGAATTGTGAGATATAAAGTCAGAATTGAGAGATATAAAGTCAAAATTGAGAGATATAAAGTCAGGATTGAGAGATATAAAGTCAAAATTGAGAGATATAAAGTCAGGATTGAGAGATATAAAGTCAGAATTGTGAGATATAAAGTCAGAATAGTGAGATATAAAGTCAGAAGTGTGAGATATAAAGTCAGGATTGAGAGATATAAAGTCAGAATTGTGAGATATAAAGTCAGAATTGAGAGATATAAAGTCAGAATAGTGAGATATAAAGTCAGAATTGTGAGATATAAAGTCAGGATTGAGAGATATAAAGTCAAAATTGAGAGATATAAAGTCAGAATTGTGAGATATAAAGTCAGAATAGTGAGATATAAAGTCAGAATTGTGAGATATAAAGTCAGGATTGAGAGATATAAAGTCAAAATTGAGAGATATAAAGTCAGAATTGAGAGATATAAAGTTACAATTGTGAGATATAAAGTCAGGATTGAGAGATATAAAGTCAGGATTGAGAGATATAAAGTCAGGATTGTGAGATATAAAGTCAAAATTGTGAGATATAAAGTCAGAATTGTGAGATATAAAGTCAGAATTGAGAGATATAAAGTCAAAATTGTGAGATATAAAGTCAGAATTGTGTGATATAAAGTCAGGATTGAGAGATATAAAGTCAGAATTGTGAGATATAAAGTCAGAATTGTGAGATATAAAGTCAGAATTGTGAGATATAAAGTCAGAATTGTGAGATATAAAGTCAGGATTGAGAGATATAAAGTCAGAATAGTGAGATATAAAGTCAGAATTGTGAGATATAAAGTCAAAATTGTGAGATATAAAGTCAGAATTGTGTGATATAAAGTCAGGATTGAGAGATATAAAGTCAGAATTGTGAGATATAAAGTCAGAATTGAGAGATATAAAGTCAGAATTGTGAGATATAAAGTCAGAATTGTGAGATATAAAGTCAGGATTGAGAGATATAAAGTCAGAATTGTGAGATATAAAGTCAGAATTGTGAGATATAAAGTCAGGATTGAGAGATATAAAGTCAGAATAGTGAGATATAAAGTCAGGATAGCGAAAAATAAAGTCAGAATTGCACAAAATAGTCAGAACTGAGAGATATAAAGTCAGAACTGAGAGATATAAAGTCAGGATTGAGAGATATAAAGTCAGAATTGAGAGATATAAAGTCAGAATTGTGAGATATAAAGTCTGAATTGTGAGATATAAAGTCAGAATTGAGAGATATAAAGTCAGGATTGTGAGATATAAAGTCAGAATTGTGAGATATAAAGTCAGAATTGTGAGATATAAAGTCAGAATTGTGAGATATAAAGTCAGGATTGAGAGGTATAAAGTCAGGATTGAGAGATATAAAGTCAGGATTGAGAGATATAAAGTCAGAATTGAGAGATATAAAGTCAGAATTGTGAGATATAAAGTCAGAATTGTGAGATATAAAGTCAGGATTGTGAGATATAAAGTCAGTCAGAACTGAGAGATATAAAGTTAGAATTGAGAGATATAAAGTCAGAATTGTGAGATATAAAGTCAGGATTGAGAGATATAAAGTCAGGATTGTGATATATAAAGTCAGAATAGTGAGATATAAAGTCAGAATTATGTGATATAAAGTCAGAATAGTGAGATATAAAGTCAGAATTGAGAGATATAAAGTCAGAATTGAGAGATATAAAGTCAGGATTGAGAGATATAAAGTCAGGATTGTGAGATATAAAGTCAGAATTGAGAGATATAAAGTCAGAATTGTGAGATATAAAGTCAGGATTGTGAGATATAAAGTCAGTCAGAACTGAGAGATATAAAGTTAGAATTGAGAGATATAAAATCAGAATTGTGAGATATAAAGTCAGGATTGAGAGATATAAAGTCAGGATTGTGAGAAATAAAGTCAGAATAGTGAGATATAAAGTCAGAATTATGTGATATAAAGTCAGAATAGTGAGATATAAAGTCAGAATTGTGAGATATAAAGTCAGGATTGTGAGATATAAAGTCAGTCAGAACTGAGAGATATAAAGTTAGAATTGAGAGATATAAAATCAGAATTGTGAGATATAAAGTCAGGATTGAGAGATATAAAGTCAGGATTGTGAGAAATAAAGTCAGAATAGTGAGATATAAAGTCAGAATTATGTGATATAAAGTCAGAATAGTGAGATATAAAGTCAGAATTGTGTGATATAAAGTCTGAATTGTGAGATATAAAGTCAGAATTGAGAGATATAAAGTCAGAATTGAGAGATATAAAGTCAGGATTGAGAGATATAAAGTCAGAATTGCGAAAAATAAAGTCAGAATTGCACAAAATAGTCAGAACTGAGAGATATAAAGTCAGAATAGTGAGATATAAAGTTAGAATTGCAAGATATAAAGTCAGAATTGCATGTTATAAAGTCAGAATTTTGTGATATAGTCAGAATTGTGAGATATAAAGTCAGAATAGTGAGATATAAAGTCAGAATTATGTGATATAAAGTCAGAATAGTGAGATATAAAGTCAGAATTGTGTGATATAAAGTCTGAATTGTGAGATATAAAGTCAGAATTGAGAGATATAAAGTCAGAATTGAGAGATATAAAGTCAGGATTGAGAGATATAAAGTCAGAATTGCGAAAAATAAAGTCAGAATTGCACAAAATAGTCAGAACTGAGAGATATAAAGTCAGAATAGTGAGATATAAAGTTAGAATTGCAAGATATAAAGTCAGAATTGCATGTTATAAAGTCAGAATTTTGTGATATAGTCAGAATTGTGAGATATAAAGTCAGAATTGTGTGATATAAAGTCAGGATTGAGAGATATAAAGTCAGAATTGAGAGATATAAAGTCAGAATTGAGAGATATAAAGTTAGAATTGTGAGATATAAAGTCAGGATTGAGAGATATAAAGTCAGGATTGTGTGATGTAAAGTCAGAATTGAGAGATATAAAGTCAGGATTGTGAGATATAAAGTCAGACAGAATTGTGAGATATAAAGTCAGAATTGTGTGATATAAAGTCAGGATTGTGCGATATAAAGTCAGAATTGAGAGATATAAAGTCAGGATTGTGAGATATAAAGTCAGTCAGAACTGAGAGATATAAAGTCAGAATAGTGAGATATAAAGTTAGAATTGCAAGATATAAAGTCAGAATTGAGAGATATAAAGTCAGGATTGTGAGATATAAAGTCAGTCAGAACTGAGAGATATAAAGTTAGAATTGAGAGATATAAAGTCAGAATTGTGAGATATAAAGTCAGGATTGAGAGATATAAAGTCAGGATTGTGAGATATAAAGTCAGAATTGTGAGATATAAAGTCAGAAGTGTGAGATATAAAGTCAGGATTGTGAGATATAAAGTCAGACAGAATTGTGAGATATAAAGTCAGAATTGTGTGATATAAAGTCAGGATTGTGTGATATAAAGTCAGAATTGAGAGATATAAAGTCAGAATTGAGAGATATAAAGTCAGAATTGTGTGATATAAAGTCAGGATTGTGTGATATAAAGTCAGAATTGAGAGATATAAAGTCAGAATTGAGAGATATAAAGTCAGAATTGTGAGATATAAAGTCAGGATTGAGAGATATAAAGTCAGTCAGAACTGAGAGATATAAAGTTAGAATTGAGAGATATAAAGTCAGAATTGTGAGATATAAAGTCAGGATTGAGAGATATAAAGTCAGGATTGTGAGATATAAAGTCAGAATTGAGAGATATAAAGTCAGAATTGTGTGATATAAAGTCAGGATTGTGTGATATAAAGTCAGAATTGAGAGATATAAAGTCAGGATTGTGAGATATAAAGTCAGTCAGAACTGAGAGATATAAAGTTAGAATTGAGAGATATAAAGTCAGAATTGTGTGATATAAAGTCAGGATTGAGAGATATAAAGTCAGAAGTGTGAGATATAAAGTCAGAATTGTGAGTTATAAAGTCAGAATTGTGAGATATAAAGTCAGGATTGAGAGATATAAAGTCAGGATTGTGAGATATAAAGTCAGAATTGTGAGATATAAAGTCAGAATTGTGAGATATAAAGTCAGAAATGTGAGATATAAAGTCAGGATTGAGAGATATAAAGTCAGAATTGTGTGATATAAAGTCAGGATTGAGAGATATAAAGTCAGAAGTGTGAGATATAAAGTCTGGATTGAGAGATATAAAGTCAGAATTGAGTGATATAAAGTCAGAATTGTGTGATATAAAGTCAGAATTGTGTGATATAAAGTCAGAATTGAGAGATATAAAGTCTGGATTGAGAGATATAAAGTCAGAATTGAGTGATATAAAGTCAGAATTGTGTATTATAAAGTCAGGATTGTGAGATATAAAGTCAGAATTGTGAGATATAAAGTCAGAATTGTGAGATATAAAGTCTGAATTGTGTGATATAAAGTCAGAATTGTGTGATATAAAGTCAGAAGTGTGAGATATAAAGTCTGGATTGAGAGATATAAAGTCAGAATTGAGTGATATAAAGTCAGAATTGTGTGATATAAAGTCAGGATTGTGAGATATAAAGTCAGAATTGTGAGATATAAAGTCAGAATTGTGAGATATAAAGTCAGAAATGTGAGATATAAAGTCAGGATTGAGAGATATAAAGTCAGAATTGAGTGATATAAAGTCAGAATTGTGTGATATAAAGTCAGAATTGTGTGATATAAAGTCAGGATTGAGAGATATAAAGTCAGAATTGAGAGATATAAAGTCAGAATTTTGTGATATAAAGTCAGAATTGTGAGATATAAAGTCAGAATTGTGAGATATAAAGTCAGGATTGAGAGATATAAAGTCAGAATTGAGTGATATAAAGTCAGAATTGTGTGATATAAAGTCAGGATTGAGAGATATAAAGTCAGAATTGAGAGATATAAAGTCAGAATTTTGTGATATAAAGTCAGGATTGAGAGATATAAAGTCAGAATTGAGTGATATAAAGTCAGAATTGTGTGATATAAAGTCAGAATTGAGAGATATAAAGTCAGAATTGAGAGATATAAAGTCAGGATTGAGAGATATAAAGTCAGAATTGAGTGATATAAAGTCAGAATTGTGTGATATAAAGTCAGAATTGTGAGAAATAAAGTCAGAATTGTGTGATATAGTCAGAATTGAGAGATATAAAGTCAGAATTGTGTGATATAAAGTCAGAATTGTGAGATATAAAATTGAGAGATTTAAATTATGAAATATAAAACTGCAATTGTGATAATAAAGTCCAAATTATGAAATATAAACTCACAATAGTGCTAATATTATATAATATATAGTGATTATATATACCACGAGGGATTTACAGCTTCCTTGTAAGGTAGATGTAAAACATGTTGCTTATTTTTAAAGATGGAATGTAAACCTCATGCTTACACATGGTACAATCCACTGTCCATATCAAGAAACTTCCCTTCAGTGTTTACGTTTGTGGTACATTTGCATCATTTAAAAAACATTCCCTCACAGATCTCCTCCATCACATCATGTGTCCCCATGACAGCCAATCAATGTCTCACGCAGCGGCCGCTGAGATTTCATTGCTCACCACTACATCACACAGAGAGATGGGATCTGAATGGTGTCTGTGAGTGCAGGTCCATTCTGCTTTTTCTGGATTTTCGTGTTTGTGAACTGAAACGCCTCCATTGTATCTTGAGTTTCTTCCGGGAACACGTCACAATATTCCTCATTATAATAATTCATACGCAGAATAAAGGGGCGGGGCCTGGCTGAGTTAGTTAGTAGTGTGTAAAACTGGTGGTTATGGAAGGGGGCGGGACATTTCCTAAACACACTCGAAGCCCTCGACCAATCACAACACACTGATCCAGCCGACCAATCAGAGCACAGTGTGCTTTTCAGAAGGAGGGGCTTCATAGAGAGGAAGTAAACGTTACTGACAGACTGGAGAGAGAGGAGCCGCAACAATGGAGGATAGGAGGAAATAATCAACATTCAAGCAGGAAAACCTGTTCTAGTAGAGCCTGAAAAACAACAATAAAAGAGCATAATAGGTCCTCTTTCAGGAATATGCATTGAATTATATATGTGTGTGTGTGTGTGTGTTCAGGGCGCGTCCTCCAGTCTGGTGGTGAAGTTTGCAGACACTGATAAGGAACGAACCCTGCGCAGGATGCATCAGATGGCGGGTCAGCTCGGCATCTTCAGTCCCATGACCATCCAGTTTGGAGCATACGGAGCGTACACACACGCTGTGAGTCTCACACACACAGATTACCAGCCATTTCTATGGCAGAAACAAGCTTCCACACTCTAAAAATGCAGTTTTTGGGTAACTTAACCCAGTGTTTTGGTAGTTTGGGTTGTTACGTCTGACTCAGGATCTGGGTAACACAAAGTGTTTGGGTAGTCTTTGTGTTGTCCAGATCCTGGGTCAGACGTAACAACCCAAACTACCCAAACACTGGGTTGTTAAGTCTGACCCAGGAGCTTTGTAACACAAAAACTACCCAAACACTGAAAAAATAACCCCAAAAAATGGTTCAACCCAGGATTTGGTTAGAAAAAAGAACCCAAGATTTTTTCGAGTGCTAGATACTTGTGTTGTAAAGCTACGTGTTGTGTCTGTGTGTGCAGCAGGTCATGCAGCAGCAGGCGGCGCTCATGGCAGCGTCTCAGGGCTCGTATCTGAACCCCATGACCACCCTCGCCGCCGCTCAGATGCAGCAAATGGCAGCTTTCAACGTCAACGGCCTCGTGGCTGCGCCGATGACACCGTCTTCAGGTACCACACACACACACACACACACACACACAAATAAAGCTTTAATTAAAGCTGGCAGCGGGATCAATCGCTCCGTTCTCGCAGGACACGGGTTTCATCAGTTTGGTCCTCCAGAGCAACAAGTGTTCGTCTCAGCCGTTAATCTCACTGTTGTTTGTCACGCAAGGGTTTTTTGTTTTCATCTTTTTCAACTTCTTTCTAGTGCATTCACGTATCCACACAGAAGCTCTTACAAAACCTACAAAAAAAAGTTAAAAGTTAAAAAACTTTAAATGTATCATTGATAAAGATCATCCCATAATGCATTGAATTTTAAAGTGAACAAAACATATTTCATTCCATTTTGAAAAATAGTGATCAATCTTATACCAAATATTTGTTTGTGCTGTGTACTATGGAGGTTTGCATGTTTTACATGTATTTTCCACTATTTAGCATTTTCTCTCAAACATGCATTTTGATCTCATCCTACCACTTTTATTAGATTTTCTAATATTTTTTTTTTGTTATTTAAAGCTTTTTAATCCACTAATTTGCGTACCTCAATGAATTTGACATGGACGCCGAACAGGAAGTGACGTCATGTTGACATATTCACAGGAAACACGTTCTTTTGAACTTTCTATTGATCAAAGAATCGTAAAAAATCACGGTTTTCACAAAAATACGAAGCAGCACACCTGTTTTCAACATTGATAATAATCATAAATGTTTCTTGAGCATCAGATCATCATATTCTCCTGATTTCTGAAGGATCATGTGACACTGAAGACTGGAGTAATGATGCTGAAAATACAGCTTTGATCACAGGAATAAATTACATTTTAAAATGTATTCACAAAGAAAATGGTTATTTTAAATGGTAAAAATATCTCAAATTTGTCTATATTTTTGATCAAATAAATGCAGCCCAGAAGACACTTCTTTTTTAAAACAAAAATTGCTGCAAGCCAAAACTTCTGACCAATAGTAATGCGGTTCCATCTTATTAGGATGCTGTCTGTGTAGTCTGTCAGTAGGTGTTGAAACCGAGCGAGTGTGTCTTCTGTCAATCACAGTCACTCAGTAAAACACCAGGTGTGATGGGAAATGATCCGTCTCAGTTTGAGGATGAACCCGGGAACATGGCCAATCTGATGCCTTTGACCAGAGAGTCCTTGACTGAAGAATACAGAAGTGAAGATTTGTGACGGATAATCCCAGACCCCCGTTTGACCCCCGTCTCTCTCTCACACACACACACACACTCACACACACTCCTGATGTGTCTTTGACCGTCCAGCTACAAAAGCCCGCTGACACCTCAGACGAAGGGTCACGAGGAATTAATTAAAGCGCTTCCTCTGCCTCTCGTCTGTCAGTTTTCCCGCTTTGATAATCCGTGATGTGGACACACACTCTTGTTACCCGTCAGCTTTAATCTGCCACGACTGAAATGCCCTTGGAGAGAAGCTGAAAGAAGTTGAACGATC
>CM060633.1:37956053-37973553 GCA_030578275.1 Meda fulgida
TTATTTTAATTGACCACAAATCTGCCGTTAAAGCGAGAGTCAGATCCTGACGAGCACCAGGAGACACTGAGGAATTATTTATGTTTATACAATTTTCCCAAATGCCGAACACCTTGGAAGTGTCTGGACTTCAAATCCCATATCAATGTTTAATCAAATCTCCGCTTAACAACGTCTGAATCCTTTACGAGATCACAGGCTGAAAACAGGTGCAACAGATCAATTTACTCGCCTTTGAATATGCATCTGCATGCGCGCCGCTCGGCCTTCTGGGTACGGGGGTGTGTGTGTGTGTGTGTGTGTGTGAAATCTCATTTGCGTGGCGTGATGTTTCTCTGCTTGCAGGACCGGAGGGCTGTAACCTGTTTATTTACCACCTGCCGCAGGAGTTCGGGGACGCGGAGCTCATGCAGATGTTCCTGCCCTTCGGCAACGTCATTTCTGCCAAAGTCTTCGTGGATCGGGCCACCAATCAGAGCAAGTGTTTCGGTGAGTTCCCACAATGCTCTAGTCCAGGGCTATTCAATTAGCTTCATTCGACGGCCGGATTATTAAATGAAAAGTTGAGGTGGGCCGGTGGGTTCAGCTTATTTACTATTTGTTAACTATTGAAACGTAGTATCAATAAATAACCTAAAGGAAACCTAAAAATATATATGTTTCAATAATTTATTAATTATTGAAACATAACAGTATCAATAAACAAGCTAAAGTAAATGTGGTACCCTGTTGGGTATATGCAGATTTATAAGACCATAATAAATAACTCATTTAAAGCTGTGTACAATTTTCCTTGGAACAATTATATGAATTATACAAGCTCATAGCTATTGGTAAGAATTATTTTATTTATAATTATTATAGGCTTAAATTAAAATATTCTGACAGTCAAACTTGGTAACCACAGGAAAAACCATGGCTACTCACTCACTACCACTGTATAAAACACGCCTAAACACAGAACACACACACACTAACTCGCTCACACACACACACACACACACTAACTCGCTCACACACACACACTAACTCGCTCACACACACACACACACACACTAACTCGCTCACACACACACACACTAACTCGCTCACACACACACACTAACTCACTCACACACACACACACACACACTAACTCGCTCACACACACACACTAACTCACTCACACACACACACACACACTAACTCGCTCACACACACACACTCACTCGCTCACACACACACACACACACACACACTAACTCGCTCACACACACACACTAACTCGCTCACACACACACACTAACTCACTCACACACACACACACACACACTAACTCGCTCACACACACACACTAACTCACTCACACACACACACTAACTCACTCACACACACACACTAACTCGCTCACACACCCACACTAACTCACTCACACACACACACACACACTAACTCGCTCACACACACACACTAACTCGCTCACACACCCACACTAACTCACACTAACTCACTCACACACACACACACACACACACACACACACACACTAACTCGCTCACACACACACACACTAACTCACTCACACACACACACTAACACACACACACTAACTCGCTCACACACACACACTAACTCACACTAACTCGCTCACACACACACACACACACTAACTCACTCGCTCACACACAAACACTAACTCGCTCACACACAAACACTAACTCGCTCACACAAACACACTAACTCACTCGCTCACACACACACACACTAACTCACACTAACTCGCTCACACACACACACACTAACTCACACTAACTCGCTCACACACACACACTAACTCACACTAACTCGCTCACACACACACACACACACTAACTCACTCGCTCACACACAAACACTAACTCGCTCACACACAAACACTAACTCGCTCACACACACACACACACACTAACTCGCTCACACACACACACTAACTCGCTCACACACCCACACTAACTCACACTAACTCACTCACACACACACACACACACACACACACACACACACACTAACTCGCTCACACACACACACACTAACTCACTCACACACACACACTAACACACACACACTAACTCGCTCACACACACACACTAACTCACACTAACTCGCTCACACACACACACACACACTAACTCACTCGCTCACACACAAACACTAACTCGCTCACACACAAACACTAACTCGCTCACACAAACACACTAACTCACTCGCTCACACACACACACACTAACTCACACTAACTCGCTCACACACACACACACTAACTCACACTAACTCGCTCACACACACACACTAACTCACACTAACTCGCTCACACACACACACACACACTAACTCACTCGCTCACACACAAACACTAACTCGCTCACACACAAACACTAACTCGCTCACACACACACACTAACTCACTCGCTCACACACACACACACTAACTCACACTAACTCGCTCACACACACACACACACACTAACTCACACTAACTCGCTCACACACACACACTAACTCGCTCACACACACACACACACACTAACTCGCTCACACACACACACTAACTCGCTCACACACACACTAACTCGCTCACACACACACTAACTCACACTAACTCGCTCACACACACACTAACTCGCTCACACACACACACACTAACTCGCTCACACACACACACTAACTCACTCACACACACACACTAACTCACTCACACACACACTAACTCGCTCACACACACACACTAACTCACACTAACTCGCTCACACACACACACACACTAACTCGCTCACTCACACACACTCTCACTCAGACACACACACACACATTTACACACTCAGAGTTTATGAGTTTAGAGTTTATTAATTTATGAGTTTAGAATTTATTAATTTATGAGTTTAAGAGATGAGTCAGAGCCGCAGCGTGTCGATGAAATCGTCCAGCAGGTGGAAAATCTGTGCGTCAGAGACTCAAACTCAGAAACATGCTCACTCTCACACACTCACAGCCTCTGGTTTGTGTTATCAGAGCTGTTTGTTAAGTCAAGCATCACTATGCCTGTCACTCATACTGTGAGTTAGTGGTTTAAACAAGCCTGTTATTACACTTCTCCGCCGAACTCGTCCAGCACCAACTGGGAGTCTGGACTGACTTTGGCTCATAATTATAGAAGCTCATACTGAATGATTTCCAAGCAGAAACTCACCACAGACCAACAGTGCAGAAATGTTTTGTTTTATTTTTTCATTATTACATTTTTTCATTATATTAGTAAGAACATTAATCTCATTTAAGTGAGTGATGATTGTTGCTTGCCAAGCATGATGTGGTTGATCCTCAAACTCATAATTTTTTTAAATTATTTTTTTCATTGTTTTATTTTTCCATTATTTTTTTTATTTTCCATGATTTTATTTTTCCTTTATTTTTTATTTCATTTTATTACTTCGTTTTATTTTTCATTTTATAACTTTTTTCATTCATTTATTTTGTCATTAATTAATTCATTATTTGTCATCCATAAGTCCTAATAGCACAAACACTGCATCACAAAACTAGACAGATCTTGTGAGAAGATGCTGGACATCAACAGGAGATTAACACAAATATAGATCAGGTGAAGTATTTCTTAATAACAGTGTGCAACATATAAATATGGAAGACATTTATATAACACAATCTGCTTACGTATCCAAAATAGCTCTCATACAGAGAGTAAGAAATACTTTATTCATAAGAGATTAGTGAGGATTAAAGAAAGTTTAGGAATAATTCATGACATTGTTCTTCATTATTCCTCTAGGATTCCTTATTTTTCTTCAGAAATCGAATTATTGTTGCTTTATTGTGTGCAATTATTGTGTGTGTGTGTGTGTGTGTGCGTGTGTGTGTGTGTGTGTCTCAGGTTTCGTCAGCTTTGATAACCCGTCCAGCGCTCAGGCGGCCATTCAGGCCATGAACGGGTTTCAGATCGGCATGAAGAGACTCAAAGTCCAGCTGAAGAGGCCGAAAGACGCCAACCGCCCGTATTGACCCCCGCATGATCATCACAGGTCAGTTCTGTTCAGTTTCAGACCTGAGAAACTAAACATCAGGTGTGTTTCCCGTACAGCGCCGTAACTCGCTGCTTCACGATCACAGTGCGATGCGGCGCTGAAGAAATCAACTATAGTCTCGACTGTTTCCTGAAACTGTATCGTCGCAAATCTGTCGTTCAACCGCGTTGGTAATGATGTCACGCAGGCAATAACTTCTTTTAATGAATCTGTTTGAGATCGAATTAATGCGAGATGTTTTGAACATGTCATCTGAGGACTTATTTTGCTTTATTTCCAGATTCAATCATAGACTCGTTCTCTTACACTAGAGCTCGTTCGCACATGCGCACTCTTCAATAAACGACGCTTTAAATCTCTTGACAAACTAAAAGGCGTAAACTACATTTGTATGTTTTCTAAATAAAACAGATTGTACTGAATGTTATTTTGCTCAAGATCAGGATTTATTGAGTCACATGTCATGAAAACTACACACTCTTCTTCTGACCACAGGAGCTCAAACACACACACAACTCTGCGATGCTGTGTGTGAATGTTCGTTGTAACGATGCTTTCGGGAAACACGACTCGTTGAACTGCTGATAACGACTGAACTCACGACCGTAGTTGCTAACGATGCTTTCGGGAAACACACTCCAGTTTTGGGATCATTAACTTCATGTCGTCACAGACCCGTATGATCTTTTACGCACAATGACGGTTTTATTATACAAGCATCATAAAAGTAGTTTGTGCTACATGTCTTCTCTCTGCAAAATAATCACGTTTTTCCTCAGTGTTTCTGTCTTGTCACTAATATCTACACATTCTTAAATCAAGATACATTTACTGGAAAAGCAAAATGACTGAAGATATAAAGATCTACGTATCAAAACTAAGTGACTTAATGCTTAAAACGAGAGAAATGATCTGCCAATGAGGTGTGTTCCTCTGAGCCAATCGAGCGGTTTGTTGATGCTTAGCCCCACCCCCAAGCCCAGATTGGTTGAAACTACATAAATCTATATTAAGTCACATTTGCTTCAGTTTTTTATTACAATGTTTCTATTTATTTTACTTCCTGGATTTTTTTGGACACATCTTTGTCAGAAAATAAAAAACACCAGATTTTCACTGAAATAATGTTATAATAAATGGCTATAACTTGCTTAGGGATTGTGACATGTAGTCAAAATTTCATCTGGAAATCTAGAATATCCAAGTACAACTTTCTAAAGGAAAAAATCCAAACTTCAAGAGGATTTGTTTGAGCTGAGTAACAAAAAGTCTGCTGGCGTTTTTCTTAAATCTGGTAAATCCATCCATTCTAAGATAAAATAAATGTAAAATTGGTCATTTAAATGAGCTAGATTGAAACTTCAAGTTTAAATGATATGTGGCACTTGATGCTGACTGCTATAATGGGTTAGAAAAACAAAGAAAAGAGCGGGCGAGTCATGTGCTCCAAAAATGGTCTAGGTCTTTAAGGGTTAAAAAATGACCAAATTTGAAAGTTGAGACTGTGTTTCATATCAGAAGTCAGCTGGTCGTTCCTGTGTCAGTGTTGTCAGCGTGCTCTCTGCTCTGCCATGTATATTTCACTGGCTGAGAGTGTGTGTCGTGAGAAGGGGCGTGGCTTGTTGGACATAGCAACAGTAACTTAAGGGGGCGGGTCTTTACGAACGGTCAATTGCCAGATACTTTTCCTCATTTTTGATAATAAACTCACTTAATTGTGAATAATTTCCCAGAAAACAAAACATTGGTGATTGTAACAATCATCAGTGGCAGTGCCCAGGAGGCTCAGACTCCATTACCCATAATCCTTTGCCCAGACTAATCAGCCATGATCTGTATGTCATTAGTGTTTAGCTCACCCCATATCCACATTATTCCTGCGCCTCATGATGCTTTATTGTGCAAATTATGTGTGTAACTTCCGTTAAGCTGTAAACAATCAGTAAACGCCTCGCTCTATGACGACTCACCCTTAAACCATCGAACATTAAAAGTGCATTTAAAAGTGTAAAAGCATCAACAAGGCACTTTCAACAACAGACCATGAACAGACCCCCCCCCCCCCCCCCCCCCCCATTATTTTATGTTATAATGTCTAGTCTTTGTTGTGCAATAATTTCAGGTTTTCCAAAAAATGACCCAAATTTGAACCTCCTTTTGTTTTATTTTATTATTTTATTTTTATTTCACAGCCTTTTTCATGCCATTAAATAAAAATGTTCCAAAATGGATCCAAATGTCCGTCCTCCGGCTCATTTGCGCTGCTTTTACTGGAACTCGCAGTTTCTCTTTCAGAGTTTCACTGAAGAAATGAAGTCATGCGGGTTTGGAACGACATGAGTGTGAATGTGAGCGATGAACAACGCAGAAGAACTCGTTTACATCATTCAGCGTTTGTGTGTGTGTGTCTCGCATGTCACATGTTTTGTCTTGTAAATCTGTGTCATGATTTATCCGCTAAACATGAATTCCTCCTAAACTCATGCTAATGTGAATCTGACGAGACGAATGCCATGGCTGTTGTGTTTCTGTTCTCGAACCCGGCAGGGCTCAGATACAGTAGCTCAGGACGGGCCGCTCTCTTATGTCTTCATCAGAGGAAGCTTGTCCAATCACTGTAAGTCCTCCCAGTGATGTCACGTGCGTGTGGATGACGTCATGTGACCATGTGACCGTGGCATGACGTGGCATTAACTCTATATCTCTCTCTATACTTCTGGTGTTTCCAGTGGTGGAGTGTAACTGGTCTCTTCTGATAGCTGGTCTTCGCTCGTCGTAACTCAAGTGCTGATTGGTTGATTTTGATGGGTTGTGACCTTTGCCCTTTATTGCTGTTGTACCGTGAGTTGTTGTGATCTTCCTCGTTGAATGTGGTGGATATTTCTCACTCTCTCTCTCTCTCACTCTCTCTCTCTATCACTCTCTCTCACTCTCTCTCTCTCACTCACTCTCTCACTCTCTCTCTCTATCACTCTCTCTCACTCTCTCTCTCTCTCACTCTCTCTCTCTCTCTATCACTCTCTCTATCTCTCTCTCACTCTCTCTATCTCTCTCTCTCTCACACTCTCTCTCTCTCTATCACTCACTCTAATTCTCTCTATCTCTCTCTCACTCTCTCTATCTCACTCTCTCTCTCTCTCCATCTCTCTCTCTCACTCTCTCTCTCTCTATCACTCTCTCTCTCTATCACTCTCTCTCACTCACTCTCTCTCTCACTCTCTCTATCTCTCTCTCACTCACTCTCTCTCTCACTCTCTCTATCTCTCTCTCACTCACTCTCTCTCTCACTCTCTCTATCTCTCTCTCACTCACTCTCTCTCTCACTCTCTCTATCTCTCTCTCAGTCTCACTCACTCTCTCTCTCACTCTCTCTATCTCTCTCTCACTCTCTCTATATCACTCTCTCTCTCTATCACTCTCTCTCACTCTCTCTCTCCTCTCTCTATCACTCTCTCTCACTCTCTCTCTCTCTATCACTTTCTCTCACTCTCTCTCTCCTCTCTCTCTCCTCTCTCTATCACTCTCTCTCTCTCTCTATCACTCTCTCTCTCTCACTCTCTCTCTCTCCATCTCTCTCTCTCTCTATCACTCTCTCTCACTCTCTCTCTCCTCTCTCTATCACTCTCTCTCTCTCTCTCTATCACTCTCGCTCTCTCACTCTCTCTCTCTCCATCTCTCTCTCTCTCTCCATCTCTCTCTCGTTACTCAAGCTCTGTTTGTTCTGGTGTGTATTTTTGTGTTTTGGAGGTTTTGAAGGCTTGCTCGCGTCAAAATAGAAGTTTGGTTTAACTTTAAGAAATTGTGACAGAAAAATATATTACTGTTGCTCAGTAGAATTTAAATACATCTCAATGTAATACATTTACATTTTACTTTTATGTTTAGAACTATTTTTTAAGGAATAAAAAAAAATTAGTCCATGTTTTAATTTTAACAGTCCAGCTCTGTTATGCCGTTTGTAAGTTTAAGTTTGTTACAAACTCGGTTCATAGAAATTATTGTTTTTATAGAAATGTATACATTTATTTGTTTAATGAATTCATATTAATTAGACATGCTTTCTGATTATTACAATTTATTTTAAAAAATCAAATGGAATGGTGGATGATTTCAATTCTGCAAGCTTTAATCAGATCATGATCAGCTTAAACACATTAACATCATTATAGCAGTTTATAAAACATATGACAATAATGAGTGTATTGACAAGAGTTCATTTTCCTGCAGTGAAAATTTGAAATAGGATTTTAAGCACATAATAAACACTTAATGATCTCATAGCTGTATATTAAACATCAGATGTGTTTTATTGGCTGCAATTGTGCAGAAAATGATCAGTCAATGGAAAACTGTCATTGCTTTTATTGCTTGTGTCTTGTAGTTGCTGGTTACTTTGTGCATATTTCCATATTTGTGTAGGTTTTGATGTTGAAATCAAACCGTATATGTTATCAAACAGTAAGACAGTGGTTGTTCATCGTCTTGTTTGTTCACACAGTATTTTAGTAAGTATTTTATATGAGCTGCTGTCCTAGAAAACACATTTACAAAAACTGGCCTGTTCACTTTCATCCAGAGCTTCATCCAGAGCTTCTTTATACGCGTATAAACACATGAAAATATACGATTTTGGTTTAGATGTCAAGAACATATATATATATATATATATATAACATATATCTCACTCCAAAATCAAATATACAGTATATATATATTCTATTAAACAGTAGTTTCCAGCTGTTCACAAATGCTCTAATTTATTATATTATGTAACTCAAGTTTAATTCATGTACTAATAATAATTATAATAATAATAACATTTTATATTTTCTTTCCAGCTTTGTCAATATTGTGTGTATATATATATATACATACTTTTTAAATAGAGATTTCCTGCATTATTCTTCAATATTTATTTTCATGACAATTAAGAACATTTCTTCCTATAATGTTGTTTTTTGTTTGTTTGTTTTTTTTTCACTGTGATACAATAAAGAATTTCAAAATTGTATTGTATGGTAATTATGCCTTTTAGAAAGAATGTAAAGTTTTTATATATGGTAGTATTGTTTCTTGAATACATTTTTTACAGAAATGCATTAAAAATATATAAAGAGAATTAGAAACAAGCTCCAAAGTAAAACATCTGCACATATAATGAAAATGTGTGGGACAAATATGTTTAATTGTCATGAAAATTATGTCACATGATGCAAAAAAAAAATCATAAAAGAAGCTTTATTTTCTTCACGCGTTCCATAATTTCCTGATTTGGGGGTGGAATATGAGTTGCTGAGGTTCTGGTGTTCCAAGGACAGTCTCTGTAGTGTACGTGATGAAGATCTTCAGCTGCTAGAATCCTCTTTAATTCACCATCTGCTTCTTTTCTTCTCTCTCCTTCTCTGTCAGGATGAAGGACTACAACACCTTATTTCCACAAGTCAAAAGACTTTTGCTCTGCTACATATCACAGGAGGCGAGCGCTCCCCGGGTCGTGTGGGAAAATCACTGAGAGCTGGAAAAACTGGAACACAAAGGATTTTTTCTGCCAACTTTATTCTTTTTTTTTTTGCTTCAGCATTTGCAGGATGCTTTTTTTGCATTTTGCAGAGACCAACTTTTTTTCTGCTGTTTTTTTTTTTTTTTTTTTTTACAAGATTGAGAAAAAAAACCTTTATGAACACGTTATGCTCAAAGCATGCATAAACAAACATATATACAAATGCACACCTATTCTCGCCTTTACATGCACACATACAAAACTCTTTTGAAATCCTCATGTAAATGCATTGATCTCCACACACACACACACACACACCAGCCTGCTGCCATTTTGGTTTTCGTGCCTACACTGGTATCGCGTGATTGCGCTCTGGAAGAGAATCCAGGAATATCTACATGCATCATTCCTTAGAAAATAGGGACCAAAGGACTACACGCTTTTTAAAAGTATATAAATATATATATATATTTAAAAAAAACTCTTACCTTGTAGCTGCGAGTATAATGATTACTAATGTTAACAGTAGAAGAAAGTAAATCTGTAGGTGTGTGTCGAGCGGCCGGTGTAAAAAGACGGTCATGTGACCCTGGTTTTGCTCTGGTAGCTGTTTCTTGCACCGAGACGTAGATTAGAAAAATAGAATATAGGAGTAGAGTTGCTCATTTTTCATGTTTTCTATTTATTTTTATTAGAGAAGATAATACTTGAACTTGTAAAGAAGAAGGGAAGGAAAATGTACAGATAAAAACACTCTTTTTTCCCTCGGCCTGCTGGGTAATATCGCTCATCATGTTGTGCTCTTTCTCCATTCCACTATCCGAACGAACGAGGAAACGTCTCGAAGTCTGTCCGACAGCGTCCGGGATCCCAGAAGCCTTTGTGTTCAGGCGACAATCCACAGGCAAGATGATGGACGTGGCGTGTTTTCCTCTCTGTGCTCTTTGTGCTCGGAGAGAAAGAGGGATTCACATGCTTGGACTTTAATGACACTGAACGGAGGAAGGTCGATAGCTACTGAAACTGCCAAATGAACCGAAGCGGAGAGAAACGGTGATGTTTTTGATAGCCCTTCACTTAATGAGATGTTTATTGGTCTAAAACTTCTCAAAGCACTAAACGCACACGATCTCGCTGCACATCGATCATCATTAGCCGTTGAAGACGTTCATCTGCGCTGTAATCCTGCGTTCATCTGTGAATCCTCTCATTCGTTTGTTTGTACAAATATCTAAACATTCTTAAATCAAGATATAGCAAAATGGCTTAAAATATTAATCTTGTTTACTAAAAGGGTTTATGCTTAAAGTGCCCCTATTATGCTTTTTTGAATATTCCCTCAAATGTAGTGTGTAATAGAGCTGTTTGTGAATGTAGAAGTTCTACAAAGTTTAGATGCAAAGTTGTTGTCGATATTTAACTGCTGAAGCGAGTCGCCTGTAATTCCAGTCTGGTACAAACCTATGTAACTAATTAGCATAATGCCAGGCTGTGGTGTTGATTGGCTGAGCAGCATCTCTTAGCTCCGCCCTCAAACACTAGTGTGTCTGAGACTGAAGAGTTTGGCTCGTGTTGTTCGTGTCGAGAAGACGCTGTTTTCTGAGATTGATACGGTAAAACACGCCATCGTTACTGTTCGTATCACTGTGATCAAGAGCTGAGAGTCAGATATGATAATGAGCGTTCGCTTTCTGGCCAATCACAGCAGAGCAGCTCTCAGAGAGGCGGAGCTTAGAGACTGAATCCTTGATCGAAGCGTTTCAGACACTGAGAAATTAGGAGATGTGCAATTATGGGAAAATGAAAGTGTTTTTGAGCTTTAATGCGTGTGAACCTGTTCTAGGAGACGCAGAACTACATTAAGAGCCTTTAAAATAGCACAATAGGGGCACTTAAAAATAAGAAAATAATTCTGTCAGTGAGGTCAGAAAATGAATCTTGTTTTCCCTTTGAATTATGTGTAATGTTTTTGTGCAGTTTCGCATTTATCCTGTTTATGATAATCAGGCCTTAAAAACAACAGTTATTCACCTCGAGATTTGGCCTACAGATATTCATTGACATCTTTGTTCCTCTTCCATGTGTAGATATAAAGAAATCAACATTATCCCCATTCTTCCATCTCAAAGTTGATCTTTCTGAGTTCATAGTTAACATTTCTCAATGGGCAGGTCTTTATCTAGTCATCGACTGAGATTTGAGGAGAGAAATCCGGGTGTCAATGACCAAACCTGACCTCTTGACCTTCATGCCAGCATAAGAGACGTTGCTTTTATCCTTTAAAAAATACGCTCCCTCCAGGATCCCAAAGGACCAAAACCATGCAATTCTGCCATGCTGCCTGCCCTCGAGCGCTGATATTAGTGTTGCTGTGAACGACGGACAGATATCGATGAGGTAACGGCCTGCCCATGTGTGCGAATCATCAAACTTTGGTCTACCTTCAATCATTTTTCTGCATTATTCATGATTCTGATTGTTTTTTATCTCACCGATGTTTGTAACCAGTATAGTTTTATTTCGACCACTCTGCTGATAAAGCCACTTGCTGGAAAACATTTCTTAATCATAACAATTTGCACTAGTTATAGTTAAAAACCTGCCAATGTGTTTCATGCGAAGGATGATCTGTATTATCATTGTTTTATGAATATATACACTGCATATTCTCATCCTAGGAACTCGTTCTGGGTTTATCATGACCAGTCCTTCGTGAAACTGAAGCGAGTGTGTAAGAGGTTTAAGAAGTGCCAAATGTTCATTTCACGTTTGCATCCACGCGTTCTCCTCAGTTTCTGTCTCGTTTTCCAGTACAAGTATCTAAACATTAATTTCCTGGAGAAGCAAAATGACAGAAGATATGTTATGAAATAAAGATATAAAATGACTTGTTTTATGAAAAATGATTAAAAATCATTTGTTCCCTCAATTTACTAAATCATGCGCACGATATAATAATTCATTCCCTCGTTTTAATAAATCATGCGCATATATAATTCAGTCTAATAATTTGTTTCCTCGCACAAATCGAGGGAACAAATTCATAATTTGTGGCCACGATATATGTATTTGTCTGCATGTCATGTGCAGGGCTACGTACATTTTTGATTAAAACAAGAACAAATGTCGTCTCTTGTGTAAGCTTGTTTTCCCTTTGAATTAAGGTCGTTTATTCTGCCCCCATTAGCAGATATTTGTTCGTGTTTAAGCAGAAATGTAATATCTTCAGTCATTTTGCTTTTCAAGTAAATGTATCTAGATTTAAGTATGTTTGATACTTATACTGGAAAACAAAAACTAGAGTTACCATTTTGATTTTGATAAAAACCCTGTGATCAGCAAAGCACAGATTACTCTCAAGCATTGAAACCGTTTTTTAAAGCACAGTATTTTGCAGGTTCGCATTACATATCACCCATCGTACGGTCTAGACTCAACGGCTCGTGTCTCCTAGAATAAAGATGCTGTTTTAGTGAGGTCGGTCTGTAAGAAACGAGGCCGGACGACTAAAGTGCCATATATCTGTCGAGCAGAAGAACAAAATTCACCAGTTAAACCGAGTGTGTTCTCCACACACTGTTCCTCTTGCTTCAGTTCGGTTAGAGTTGGAGATTGAGTTCAGTGGAAGGTGAAGGGTTTGTGAAAGTGAGTTAACGCTCTAAGAATCACGATTTCTTTTCTCTGTCTCACTGCCAACGCAGTTAAGAGTGAAGAACACAAAAGCTATGAGGTCCAGTTCATCTGTATGGAGTGTGTGTGTGTGTGTGTGTGTGTAGCCTCTGTTCAATCGTATTTCTGTCATGCACACGTCTGATCTGTGCATTTGCATTCGAGCTCTGGTGTTCGTTTAGGGGCCGTTTGGGGTTCATTAAGGGGCCGGAGAGCCCATTTCCAGCAAATGCCCACAGGGCTCGGCCGTTCCCCAAAATAGCTGAAGGAAGTCAAATCTAATCGACTAAAAGTCAAGACATAATTAAAGGAACCTTTTCACACAGGGAAAAATGAATGCTCCTCATTTAATGGTTTTACATTTGTGTGGTTTTTTTTGTGAAAGGAGTGAGATTTGCTTCCTATCAAGCGGAAACGAGATTTTAGAGAGCGTTGGAAAAGCATGCAGACGCAAACCCTGAAAGACCACAGATCTTTATAAACTCAGGGCATCAGTCTCGATGATGTCATGGTTTGTGGATCCTCTCGGGCTCCTGACATGTCGTCCGACTGCACTCGTCTGAAACTCACCATCATTTCATCTGATCTCAGTGCATCAGAGAGAAGATGTGCAATCATGTCTGATAGCAACGCTGCAAAGCAAAGCAAAAATAGGCCAATTGTTTTTTTATTCTGTAATGTTTTGACATCAAGATAGCTAGCAAACCCTATAGAGACTGCTCTGTTAGCTTAGCTTCGACCAGTGTGTTGTTAATATAATCTGAATAGATCGTAGCACAGGGTGGGGGCGGGGCTATTTAATAAGGGCGGGGTTATGGTGAAGGGGCGGGGCTGTTTAATAAGGGCAGGGTTATAGTGAAGGGGCGGGTTGTTTGATTAGGGCGGGGTATGGTGAAGGGGCGGGGCTGTTTAATCAAGGTGGGGTTATAGTGAAGGGGTGGGGCTGTTTAATAAGGGCGGGATTATGGTGAAGGGGCGGGGCTGTTTAATCAAGGTGGGGTTATAGTGAAGGGGCGGGGTGGTTTAATCAGGGCGGGGTTATAGTGAAGGGGTGGTTTAATCAGGGCGGGGTTATAGTGAAGGGGCGGGGTGGTTTAATCAGGGTGGGGTTATGGTGAAGGGGCGGGGCTGTTTAATCAGGGCGGGGTTATGGTGAAGGGGCGGGGTGGTTTAATCAGGGCGGGGTTATGGTGAAGGGGCGGGGCTGTTTAATCAGGGTGGGGTTATGGTGAAGGGGCGGGGCTGTTTAATCAGGGCGGGGTTATGGTGAAGGGGCGGGGCTGTTTGTTCAGGGCAGGGTTATAGTGAAGGGGCGGGGCTGTTTAATCAGGGCGGGGCTGTTTGTTCAGGGCAGGGTTATAGTGAAGAGGCAGGGCTGTTTTAATCAGGGCGGGGTTATTGTGAAGGGGCGGGGCTGTTTGTTCAGGGGCGTGGCTTGTTTCATCAGGGTGGGGTTATGGTGAAGGGGCGGGGCTGTTTCATCAGGGCGGGGTTATGGTGAAGGGGCGTGGCTTGTTTCTGCAGGGTGGGGTTATGGTGAAGGGGCGTGGCTTGTTTCTGCAGGGCGGGGTTATGGTGAAGGGGCGGGGCTGTTTGTTCAGGGGCGTGGCTTGTTTCATCAGGGTGGGGTTATGGTGAAGGGGCGTGGCTTGTTTCTGCAGGGCGGGGTTATGGTGAAGGGGCGTGGTTTGTTTCTTCAGGGCGGGGTTATGGTGAAGGGGTGGGCTGTTTGATTAGGACGGGCATCGGGTCTTGGATACCTTTTGACTTTGCTCCCTGGTCATTTTGGCAGATTTTTCTGTATTTATTCCAGGTTCAGTTCTGAGTGTATCTAGATGAGTTCGTTTTTAAGCTTTTCTACCCTTCCAGGAGTTACGTTGGCATTTATATGAACAAATTCAGAGATTATGGATGTGCAAATGAATAGCAGAGAGTTTTTTCCACTAGGAGTTTGAGAGTGCAGGGAACGAGCTGTTAGTGTTTCAATACACACGTCAGTGGCTCATCCCTGTGTCACCGCAAAATAATCTGAGAGAAATTAGAAATCATGAGATTTTATGCATTATTTTCATGACAGTTCTCAAATTCTCATAACTGCAATGCAAAAAATCACATTATCATACCATATCATATCATACTGAGAAAACAGTCATTATATACTATTTAAATTAAATATTTTTACACCATGCTAGTACTTTAGTGAAATTTATATGATTTTGGACTTAATACCTCACATTTTCCTTTTGATTTCGTATCATTATTTGTACTCAATTACCATAAACTATTATTTATCATTCAGAACACATTCATTTTCTTTATTTTTGGATAGAAGTATCTGTGTGCTGCCATTAATTTTTTTGCTGAAATCTTTTTTTTTTTTTTTTTTACATTACTGCTAGAACAAGGGGGAATAAAGACAATTAATAATTAATATATTTCACTGAGTTTAAGAGAGGAAAGCTATAAAAAATGATTTATGTAAAAAAATATTTCTTGTGTTGTTGAGGCACTAATACAAGTCTGCTTGAATTTATTTTATTTTGTTGAGGTTGACTGAATCATCACCAGTGTCATTAAGTTTTAATTGTCATGACATCACTTCCTCCCTGGAGCGCTAGAACATTAAGAGTCTGGTCTTGTTTACTGTGCATTAGAGAATGATGTCTGAGGCTCCATATTCATCCACTGCAACAGTGTTTCTGTAACCAAAAAAAAAAGTTTTTTCTTCTTTTGGAAAAACTATTTGATACCAGATATTTGCCTTGAAACTGTATTCTAATAATTGCTTTCATGTCTTATTTTTATGTCTTCTGTTTCTTCAGATGAAATGACCTGTGAGGAGCTTTTGAATGTGCTGGTTGTTTGTGTTTTGGTTCATCTTCTCATGATCATTAGCCTACGTTAGCATCATATGCCAAGCCTTACAGCCAATGAGGCTTCAAAACAGTCCCAACGAATATTAATGAGGGGCTATTTTTGTGATAATCATGATGTGATAATCATCTTAAAGGAACATGTTCCAAATCCATGAAACGTTCAAAAATGAAACGTCCCAAAAAAATGAAACGTGTTCCAATAAAATTAAACCTGTTTCAATGAAACATTTAAAAATGAAATATGTAACAAAAAGTCAAAGCTGTTTAAAAAAAATGAAACGTGTCCCAAAAACCTGATTAAAAAAATGAAACATTCCAAATCCATGTGCATAACATGTTCCAAAAAAATGAAATGTGTTCCAAATCCATATGCTGTTATTTCTTGATTGGAACACAAATGGAACATTTAGAAGAATCTCCATACCGTCTGTGTTCAACAGAAGAAAGTAATAATGATTTGTGAGTGTAATGATTTTTTAAATGAACTATTCCTTTGAGATGTAAATGAATAAGCACTTATGAAGTTGTTTTTAGTTTTTAGTTTAGTTTGGACCAAACTGACACGAGCAGCCAGACACAAAGTGTTTTTCTTCGATTTCACGCAGAGAGACCATGACATTCACAGCTTCCTAAACTCTTTTTCTGAAATTCTGTTATGCTTTTCTAATCTTTTGTTTGATGCATTTGTACTGCGGTAGATCCATTTCCACACAATCTCTTTTGAGTTGCAATGAAATGTCTTTCGAACCTTTGAAAGAATCACGTTTACTTGAAGAGACTCGAGCCTTCGGCTGATGTTGTGTTTGTGAATCAGAGCTGTAAGATAGTCTGGGTTTTCCTCCCTGCTCATGATCTCTGTAGCTCTAGACGGTTATATTCTGCTTCGACTCTAAATAAAGCACAGTCCTGTAGACCAGCTCGCGTCGTCTTCATTCTCATTCACTTTGCTTGATGTTAACACAAAGTCTGGGGGGCTTGAGAATTGAACAGAAGCATTAGCACGTGTTGCTGTATTCATGAGATAATGGAGTTAAGCACATCTGAATAGCAAATTGGATGAGAGGTTTCGTACCAAATAGTTTTAAAAAAGCATAAAATATTAATGAATAATTAATGACATGGGGGTCCAGAGTGAATTAACTCAAATAAAATCATTTTTTTTTTCATGTAAAAGTCAGAAAACTCAGCTCGATTATTCTAACAGGATATAATGCATATTAATGTTTAATAATTTGAAGCAGTTTCTTATGTTCTTGTGTGTCTGTCAGACTGGACTGCTTTATGTCTTTCAGAAGGTTTAATGTTATTATAATCAGATACAGACCTGCTGGATACGCAGAAAAAAAATAAAAGTATGCATTTAATGGAGTTTCAAGAAAAATAGAAAAAGATCAGAATCA
>CM060633.1:37983553-37988553 GCA_030578275.1 Meda fulgida
CATGTCTTTTTCAGTCTCTCTCTCTCTCTCTCTCTCTCTCTCTCTCTCTAACCCCATCATGTCTTTTTCAGTCTCTCTCTCTCTCTCTCTCTCTCTCTAACCCCATCATGTCTTTTTCAGTCTCTCTCTCTCTCTCTCTCTCTTACCCCATCATGTCTTTTTCAGTCTCTCTCTCTCTCTCTCTCTCTCTCTCTCTCTCTCTCACCCCATCATGTCTTTTTCAGTCTCTCTCTCTCTCTCTCTCTCTCACCCCATCATGTCTTTTTCAGTCTCTCTCTCTCTCTCTAACCCCAACATGTCTTTTTCAGTCTCTCTCTCTCTCTCTCTCTCTCTCTCTCTCTCTCTCTCTAACCCAAACATGTCTTTTTCAGTCTCTCTCTCTCTCTCTCTCTCTCTCTCTCTCTCTAACCCCATCATGTCTTTTTCAGTCTCTCTCTCTCTCTCTCTCTCTCTCACCCCATCATGTCTTTTTCAGTCTCTCTCTCTCTCTCTCTCTCTCACCCCATCATGTCTTTTTCAGTCTCTCTCTCTCTCTCATCTGGACCGACTGACCGCGGAGCTGCCATGTGAAGAGGGGTCTGTATCTTGGCAACGCATCTAGCAACCACTTCTCGTAACCATGGATTATAACCTGTTGCCAAGGGAGACAGCGATGGAGGATTGATTTTCAAGGATGAAGAGAAGAGAAGAGAAGTTACAAGAGATTTTTGCTGAATAATAAAGATGAGAAGCGCTGAAAAAAATGGCGTAGGATTTACAAATGTAAGTTTATCACTATATGACACATTTACGTCATACCTGCACCGCTCTCTAGCGCCCCCTACAGCATCACAGTGAAAACATGGGAAGCTGGAAAACTGTCAATGGCAGGGAAAGAGTGGCCTACCTATTATACAAAATTCACTTTTACATGGTGTGTGAACATAAATGTGTCAGCAGTGTGTACACCAACACCCTATAATGGTAAAAAAAAAAGCCCCCCTTTCCTCTTTTATTAATCCCCATAAATCATAAGCAAGTCAGAATAAACGTTTGCAGATTTTAGCAGTGTGACGTCACATATGCTTAGGCCCCGCCCACGACTGCTGACGGACTCTGCCCTATTAGCATAGACTCCGCCCCTCACTGAGCTGTACTGTTTAGCAGCATTCAAGTAAGAAACGTATTCTTATTAAAGCTACTAAAGTTATTCGGTTGAGATCAGTGAGTGATTTTCTGTTTTTCTTTTGTCGTTTGATTCATATTAACAGCATATATAGCATTCACTTTAATACACAGATCTCATATACACATGTGATATCTCTCCCTGCTGTTCACCTTCACAGACATAACCAACTGTGTTTATGTGTGTTTGTAATATAACGTGTGTGTATTTGACAGTTTAAGCGCAATAAGACGTGAACTAGCACTTAGTTCAATACTCACAGTTTGCTCCTCTGACATCATCTCTCTGTGCGCGTGATTCGGGTGTGTGCGAAGTTTAGACTGATATGGCTTTAAAACAGATGCTTATAATAAACTGTGATGATGATGAAGGACTGCAATGTCACGTGAGCGTGACCGCGATAGAAATGATAATCAAAACCAAACAGATGTTTTAGTTTTTGGCAGAGTATCCGAGGCACGAGCTGTATAGGCTCCGCCCTCAGCAGCAGCTCATTTGCATTTAAAGATACATGCACATCAAAACAGCATGTTATTCCGTCCACTCAAAAATGAGCATTTACAACATGTATAATAAATTATCTGCGGGGTCTTTTGACCTGAAACTTCACACACACATTCTGGGGACACATGAGACTTATATTACATCATGTAAAAAATAAGGTTGTTTTGTCGTCCTGCATCAGTCTGAAGCTCCTCCTCTTCCAGTACGTAAACTTAAAACTGTTTCAGTTAAATGTGCATGAAGTGTCCAACATTCCACACATTAATTAGATTAATTAGATGTGTATGATCTGGGTATTTGAAGTGCGCTTTATCCTTATTGGAATTTTCAGTGTGAACTAAAATTTCAGTCTAATCAATCATTATCACACTATTTAAAGGCTTACTGCAAAAATGTCTTAACAATAGTGCACAAGAATGTGAATTGGAATGTAGTGTGTGTGTGTGTGTTTGTGTGTGTGAGAGAGAGAGAGTGTCAATGACAATGAGAGTGTGTGTGTGGGGGGGGTCATGTGTGTTTTAGTGTGTGTGTGTGTGTGAGAGAGAGAGAGAGAGAGAGAGTGTGTGTGTGTGTGTGTGTGTCAATGAGAGAAAGAGAGTGTGTGTGTCAATGAGAGAGAGAGAGTGTGTGTGTGTGTGTGTGTGTGAGAGAGAGAGAGAGAGAGTGTGTGTGTGTCAATGAGAGAAAGAGAGTGTGTGTGTGTGTGTGAGAGAGTGTCAATGAGAGAGAGAGTGTGTGTGTGTGTGTGAGAGAGAGAGTGTCAATGAGAGAGAGAGAGTGTGTGTGTGTGTGTGTGTGTGTGTGTGTGTGCTAAATTTGAGGCCCTAAATGTCGTCACTAGTATAAATATATCACTATATAGATATTCACAAAAATATCATCAGCAATATTGAAATTCATTCTAAACTGACATGATGTCATTTAGGTGTTTAAAAAGCTCAGTAAAATGCACGTAAATACTTTTTACTTGGAAACAGCAAGTAACAAATTGAATTCAAAGCAAAATTATGATCAATCACATATGAGCTAATCAGTAAAACTGCCGTGGAGGACTTCGGTTGTAAAATAAGTCCACGTGTGATGAGACTTCCGGCCGTCAGCGTGTGTTGATTTGAACAGTGATGCAACAGCGCCACCGTCTGGACAGGAGTGGAAACACAGCAACATCGGTCCTCGATCAGATGAGCTTCATTTCTTCATAAACATCAGATGAGAAGGTAAAACGGATCTAGAGTCGAACCACTGTGAGTCCTTTCTCAGTATCTGTGCTTTTAGAGCAGTTTGTGTGTTATGAAAGACAACTATTGAGTGATTTGGGTTTCACGAATGTTGTTCAGTTTTGTGACCACGTGATGACAGCAGAATCCACTGAACAAACGAAACGTCTCGAGTCTGTGGTTTTCTCACAACGTGCATATTGTGATTATTAAGTCAAATAAAATGAGCAAATTCCATAATTACAAAGACTCCTTGTAGAAATGCTCGACCCGTTTGAAATGCATCAGATCTAAAAGCGAAAAAAAAGAGGATAACAAATAGAGCTGGCACTTTTAGGAGATTTTTGTTATTGTAAACAGATTCATAACTGATATTTATTATGAGCTTTAAAGATCGAAGCTCATAATACAGTTTCATTTATGGTTCCTAAAATCATTTGTTTACAGGCACAACAGAACATGTTTTTAGTTTTATTGAAAGGATCCCCATTAGCTACAGCCGTGCTGCAGCTAGTCTTCCTGGGGTCCTGAAAAATATGTACATTAAAAATACAACAAATAAATGGAAAAAGTAAATACACAAACACATACACATGTATATACACATATCAACATACATATATACCCTCATACGGGCATGAAATATGCCTATAAACATACCTACACATGTGCATATATTCACACACATATATAAATAAATATAAACAGTCAGATATATTATTTTGATAGATGCTGTTTTAAATATAATTTAAATGTATTGAGGTTATTAGTAAGCATGATATGTTTTGGCAGTTTATTACATTCCCTCATACCTCTGAACACAACAGTGTTTTTTATGGCATTTGGTCTTACTATGGGTACGGTGAAGTTACCTTTAGCTGCATGTCTGGTACTGATGAGTGTCTACACTAAAGAAAGATGCTTGAAACTAACAGAAGGAAATTTTGAAATATTTCTTATGAAAATGAACAGTGAATACAACAGTCTATCTTCGACCAACAACTAATTAAGATCTGCATAATGTGCATTAATATAATATTTCTCCTAAAGCTGCACCTAAGTGCTACACGAGCAGCTCTATTCTGTATAAGTTGTAATTTATTCATATATTCACCAGTGGCATTTGACCAAACTGCTGGGCAATAGTCGAGGTTTGTCAATATTAATGCTTTCATCGCATAATTCATAATATTTGAAGTTAAAAAAGATGCTCATAGTTCTCTTGTGTTTCTTTTATGAAAGCCAAACAGAATTCAAATAAAAGGTAATTGCTTATTTTTACCTCAGAATATTCTTGTAATTGAAAGTTTGTTTCTCAGAAATCTCACTTTTCTTCTCAGAGTTCTGAGAAAAAACTCTTAATTCTGAGATATAAAACTTGAATTATCTGATTAAAAAGTCTAAATTTTTATTCCGTGGTGGAAATGAGCTTCTTTTACTAGTAGATGTGGTAAACCAAAAAATAAAAATGCAGAATGCAATAAAATAGCAGCTCAAGCACATCCACTCTCTATAAATGTATATTCTGAATGCATTTCAGTTTTATACAGTAAAATTCTTCATTAAAATACAGTCTCTAACCCCTCCCTTGGACTGTGACTGATGCCGTATCTCCAGGAGTTTTAAATGAACTCTCCTCAGTTAATAACTATCATGTTTAACACAAACACCATCTTGTATGCATGCGAAATGAGTGTTTAGTTATTAAGATATGAGTGTTTATTATTCAGTTGAACAGATCTTGCTGTGTCCAGACCCCGCCCCTCATCTGAACCCTCATTTGAATAATATGTGTTAATTGCTCACTTATGTGGAGAGGATCTGGCAGCCCTCAGACCGCTGATGAACTACACATCTCTGGTGCCATTAACTCACTAAACATCTCAACGCTCAAGTATCTGTTCACACACACACACATACACAAGCCCTGCGGTGCACGCACACACACACTGACACACACACACATCACATGCTGATTGCTGGGAGAGACTCTGACATTAAACTCAGTGAGCTTTAATGTTCGTCTGCCAACTGTAGGATCGTGTGTGTGTGTGTGTGTGTGTGTGTGTTTGTGTGTGAGTGAGTGAGCGAGTTAAGTGTGTGTGAGTGTGTGA
>CM060633.1:37993553-38036053 GCA_030578275.1 Meda fulgida
TGGTTTGACTGTAGATAGAACCTGATGTGCTGTGAGAACAAATATAAGATCATTTCCATGCATATATGCATTCAAAACAACTCGCATTGCATTCAAGCAATGATACATCATATCAGTTCATGATAAAAATACGAGTCTGTTCACACTGAATCATCTGCATTGGAGAACTGTTTGCCGAGCACATTGAACAGGTCTAGTTCTTTGTCATGTGGCTCTATTGTACTGTACGTTATTGCAAATCATCCGCGCTCAAAGGATATTCACCTCCACTGTCTTGTTTTCCCTCTTTCTCTTTTCTGTCCTTCCTTTCATCTACTTATCTTTCCAACCCGTGGTCCATTTGTGGTTCTATTCAGGCCCGTCCAGGGTCTAATCACTTTCATCATGGTTTCTATTAGAGCGACTGAATGCAGAGTAATTAAAGTGGAGAACGAGAGAGAGAGAGAGAGAGAGTCATCCGTGACAGACTGACAGAACAAAAGCGCTGGAGAACGAGATGCTTCACAGGTCAGAGAGACTGAGTTTCTCCAGACTCTTCTAAACTCAGGCGACGTGTGTCAGATACAGAGAACAACACGTGATCACGAGACTCCTGTTTCTGAAGGCTTGTTTCTCGACTGACATCTGTGTCTGGTTCCTCTGCCTGTCAAACCGTATGGTAGAAGTTTCTCACGCCAATAACTGTTGGACCCTCTGGATAGAGAAGAATGCACGAAAAGCATTTTCCTCTGATTTCTGGCCTCATGCACAGTTCAGTGAAGTCATCGATTTGATTGGCAAAGAAAGTTTTGATGAAAACAGCATTTTTGAAGTAATGGTGCAATGATATATATATGCAATCAAACCAAAATGTTTTCAGACTTCTTCAATATTTCTCACATTATCACAGTATATTCACTAGTTTCGAAAATGGTAATAAAATATGAGCAGAACTCAGAGTTATTAAATCAGTTGATATTTCACTGGTTTTGTCCGTCCTTCTGTTAGACTCTCACATGAATTATGATGAATATCTGTCAGTAAATTTAATACTCAATTAGAGAATACCAGTTTAGCTCCACCAGTGAGCAAGCAATGCTTCATGTTGTTCAGTCTGTGTGTAAAAGAGCATTAATTACAGAAAAACACTGAAGAAAACATGATCAGCTCAAATCATCATTTTTGCTCCCGAGTGTTTATAATGTCACTGGTTGTCGCTGTATGAAGAATATTTGGGTATAATATGTCACAGTTTACTTTATTTTGCTCTCCTCACTTACATAAATGAATTATAGTGTCCTCACACATGCACTAGTAAAAAAAAATATCAGAAATTATGTCTGGTGTCTTAATAATCTTTACTAAATGATTAAACATTGCAATAAATGTAAGTTTACAGTAAAATGCTGTCAAATTTATGTTTTTTGCACAAAACATTACAGTATCATTTACAGTGAAAAAACATTCCCAGAAGAATTTTAATGTCATAATGCAGATAGATACACATACATATCACTACTACACATATGAAATATATTGGAGTGTTTGTATATACTCGTTATATATTTATATCCAGATCTAATTTGAAGAAATATGCATTGTGACAGATCATATTAAAGTACCCCTATTATACTAATTTAAAGGTTCCTAATTTTGCTTTGCAGTCTTCTATAGGTTTACATGCAAGGTCAAAAACACTATTTCCTCATAATATAGGCTACATTGCATGTCTGAAAACGGCTCATTTGGCCTTTCAGTCTCTAAGCTCCGCCTCTCTGAGAGCTGCTCTGCTGTGATTGGCCAGAAAGCGAACGCTCATTATCATATCTGACTCTCAGCTCTTGATCACAGTGATACGAACAGTAACGATGGCGTGTTTTACCGTATCAATCTCAGAAAACAGCGTCTTCTCGACACGAACAACACGAGCCAAACTCTTCAGTCTCAGACACACTAGTGTTTGAGGGCGGAGCTAAGAGACGCTGCTCAGCCAATCAACACCACAGCCTGGCATTATGCTAATTAGTTATTGTCACGTAGGTTTGTACCAGTCTGGAATTACTGACGACTCGTTTCAGTTCAGAATCGATAATTTTATGAGACAATAACTTTACATTCACAAACAGCTCTATTGCACACTGGATGAAATATTGAAAAATCATAATAGAGGCACTTTAAATCAAATAATATCAAAGACTTGGTGTCGTTAGGTGCGTTCAGTGCATGTTCTGCTGTGTTCAGCTGGATCAGAGATATATAATGTTCATATCAATCACCCTGAAGCTCAATACGCTCGTTCACTGCTGTAAATCCAATTGTTTTAATTTTGCATCGATCAATTATGTGTTCAAGCCGAACATGCTGTGGGAGAAATACAGCAGAACAAAGACTGCAGCTCAAACATCTAACGCAGCAAATCGCTCTGCAATCTTCTCCTCTTTTCTTCCCCCTCTCTTCATCTTCCTCCTCTTCCCCGACACAATGACGGCTCTCTCTGTTCCCTTGCACTCCTCTGCCGACGCTCCACAATAGGTGCTTATTTGGAAAGCACTTTGGATGGATCTGCAGTCTTGACAGGGTGCCATTATAGCGGCTGTGAGATTCGACCCCCCCCCCCCCCCCCCCCCCACCCCCCCCCACACACACACACACACACACACACACACACACACACACACATCCAGAGCCGCTGCAAAGACTCACGGTCCACAGAAACTCCTTTATTAGAGGCCTAAACTCCACACATCTGACACCTCAATGCACGTTCACGTGGTTAATGTCCGCAGCGCGCGCGCGCGCGTGTGTGTGTGTGTGCGTGTGTGTGCGTGTGTGTGTGTGTGTGTGAGTAGATCTGACCATACAGTGCAAAAGCTGATGCTCGTCCTCGTTTTCCAGAACAAATATATAACACTTTACAATAAGGTTCATTAGTTTACATTATGCATTAACTAACAACGAGCAATGCATTTATTAATCTTTGTAAATATTAGTTAGTAAAAATACAGCTGTTCATGTTAGTTAACAGTGCATAAACTAATGTTAACAAATACAACCTTTGATTTTAATAATGCATCAGTAAATATTGACATTAATATGTGTTATATTTAAACATTCGATTTTTCTGACCCTACTGACTTCTTGTTTTAAGCACAATCACACTTGATTTTGATGATGAATTGTAATGTTTTTTCAGAAAACAAGACTTAATACCTTGAGAAGCAAATTACTTGAGATATTAAGTCTTGTTTTCTGAAAGTTTATGCTTAAAACAAGAACAAATATCTTCCAATGGAGTCAGACATTTTTTCCCCCTTGAATTTAATTCATTTTTCTGCCCCCACTGTCAGATCTCACTATTTCTCTTCATTTTTTCAGTAAGCAAGACTTAATATATTCAGTTATTTTGCTTCTTAAGTAAATGTATCTTGATTTAATATATTTTAAAATGGAAAACAATACAAAATACAAACACAAAGTGTGTATACTGTGGCAAGAAAAAGAAAAGATGCGTTTTTCAGGAAATCAAAACTTCATGTCATTTTGCTTCTCAAGTAAATGAATCTTGATTTACGAATGTTTAGATATTTGTGCTGGAAAACCAGAGAAAGATACTGAGCAAGAGAAACAGAGAATGTGTGTGTGGATCAGCTGTGAAAAATAAAAGAGATGAGTTTTGAATTATAGCTTGTTCTCCGCGTCGGGACGGCCTGTCAGTATCAGGCAGAAAAGCGTTTCAAGGACTCGACTTTGTTTTGGTTCACCTCTGATTACCATCATAATCTAGCAAACGTTCTCTTCAGTCCACACACACACACACACACACACACACACAGCCAGAACCACTGTCCAAACACACACACACACACACACACTTACTCTCACACACAGTGGGGACTCTCCATAGACATAATGGTTTTTATACTGTACAAACTGTATATTCTATCTCCTTAAAGTAACCCTACCACTAAACCCTACCCCAACACACACACACACACACACACACACACACTAACCCTACCCATCACAGGAAACATTCTGCATTTTTACATTTAAAAAAAAAAAGGGTTATTTAGGTCCCCACTGTGACACGAATCCCCATGAGTCTGTGTGCATTCAGGTTGAGGTCCCCACCGGGATAGAAAAACATGAACACACACACACACACACACATCCAGAACCACAGTCTAAGCACACACATACACTTACTCACTCTCACACACACACTCACACTTACTTACTCACTCACACACACACACACACACACATACACTTACTCACACACACACTTACACTCACTCACACACACGACACACGTACACACAGTCTTTGTGCTTGACGTTGTGATTGCCTTGTATTTAACACTCTCTCCGTGTGGCTTTTCTAGCACAAAATGCTTCTCCAATACCGATCACAGCTCATTTCAATCTGTGAAAGGCGTTTTTTGATTCCATCAGCAGAAAGCGCCGTCAGCCGTGACAAAGGCCATTCGATAACGCGCGCGGGGAGGGAGAGAGCATTCACGCTTTTCAGCGGGTTTTAAGAATATTTAGAGGCCTTCTGGGTACTGCCGTTAAATTTGCATTTAAATTTAGCATTCAAGATGTAAAATTCACCTTGAGTAAAAACCATTATTGGCGTTTGCAGGCGCTGACCTGTTAGCCTTTCGCAGCGCTGATAACCGCGGTGTTGCGCTTGAAAAGCAGGAAAGTGGACGTTTACTGGCGGTTAATAGGATGTAATCGCCTCCGCGCAGCGAGTTGACCTTAATGCTGATCTGAATGCATCTTCTGATGGTTGCCAGATCCTCCGTCAGAGGGGAGTTTGATCACTGATCCGAATTAGAATCAGCAGTAATTGGAGCATCTGATTGCTTGAGCGCCACTGAGAGTTTCTGTAATGCTGAAGGACACTGTCTTATATAGGCTACGTAGTCCTCATCCGGTTTAGGTTTTTGTGCTTTTGGTTTGATGTTTAGGGTCTTATTTTAATTATCTAAAACGCAAGTATCAAACGCGAAACGCAAGTAACTTTGTGGGCGGATCTCGGCGCTGTTGCTATTCAATACGATCTCATAAAAGTAGGTATCTATACAACACAGTTAATTTCTCTTACCATATATACGTCAAAAATGTTTTTTGTGTGCATATGATACGAACTGTAAACCCCTTGGGTAGGATTAGGGGTGTGGAGTGCGTGCGTATTACACGCTATAAAGTGCGTAACATATGCACGCGAAAACTGCGTATCATGTACACGCAAAAACTATTTTTAGCGTATAAATGGCACGAGAAATTAAATTCGTGGTATAGTTACGCAGTTTCATGAGGCGGAGGAGACGAGCGTTCTCGTCAGGGCGTAAAACACAGAGAAGTGACATTGTATGTGGATGGAGAAACACACACAAATTAGTTTCGGCTAAACAGGCGTGTAATAATTTGGGTAAATATGTAAGCTAGATTTATGCATATTTTAAATGAGAGAAGCAAAGTGTGTGAGCGTTGTGCACACATTACATTATGGCCAAGCATGCGCTCTTAAAATATCATCTGAATATCGCGCTCTGGCTTTAGACGAGGTTTTCCTGGTCAGTGGCGGATTGTTTTCTGGAACGGTAGAATAGCACCAGGAACGTTTGTGCAGGAACACGCCTCCTCTTTTCCCTGAACCGCCCCGCGAGCGCAAGTTCATTCCCTAATTTACCGCCGTGCGTCTGTGGAGCGTCGCGTGCAAAATAGGAATCATTCATGCGTCGCTGCACAAAGTCCATTGCGCTGGGTGGAAGATAGAGCCCAGAGACTGAGCTTGATTCTTTGGGTAAAACATGGTAAATGATCCTCTTTGTCGAACAAATGCTCAACATTGATTATCCTCAGTAATTGTTGACCACTGTATCCCATAATGCAAAGCGCTGAGTTGACATTTAATTTTAAGTGTGATAAATTAGAAAACATTGCCCAAATTATTTCTAGGTTTGAAAACTGTATAATATAAATGCAAAAAAAAGAAAAAGTTAATCCTGTACACTACTCAAACTTCTATGATTAAAGTTTTAACGTTATTAGCAAAGTTTCGGTCAGTCATATGCTTATTGAATATTAACCTAACAGATCAAGTTGGTTAGAATAAGTTATATCTTCTTTTAGTCTTTTTTTTAGTCTTAAATTGTATTAAAGGCACAGTTTGTAAGTTTTGCCTTTTTTTTTACTCGTCTTGCTAAATGGCATGCCATTTAATTTTAAAGTCACCCTGTAGTCAGTCAATTTATCCATTACATCTCATCTTTGATCACCAAAATTACATATTTAAACGTTTTTTCCTTGAACAAATGTCTTCATGTAACTCGACACCCTTGTCTTATTTAGTATGCATGGTTCTATGAATATGCAAATGAGCCCCGCCTCCACTCACTCAGAGATCCACTGGTTGACGATCACACGTTGATCTGATTGGTTACAAGGTCGTTTGTGACGTCAGAAACACCAGCGATTTCACACCGTGTTTTTGAGACTGTCTTTGGTTCACTGCAGTTTTAAGCAGAAAATACTCAGTAATGCTGTCGACTTATGAACTTACACATGCTTTGTCTTTAAACAAAGGTTGACTAAATATGATAAAAACTAAAAAGTACATATATAAGAATAAAACTACATTAAAAATAGCTAACAAATCACCACTATTAACAGGATAAATCTTAGGCAACATATTGTGCTTTAATACTTTTTTTTTTTTTTTTCAAATGCACTTGTGATTATTTTATGAATCTTTTTTTTCATGCAAAGCACTTGTGCATGAATATGCTATATAAATATAATTGCCTTGCATGCTTTTTTACATGCTTAAAATGACGGTAGGTGATATATACAGTAAATGTTGTGTTTTACTCTAGTATTCTGAACAGAGCTTCAGTCCTCTGTAAACTCTCACAACTCTTCTGCTGGATTTTGATAATTGCAGATACAAAATTGCCACCTCATTTTTCCCCCGTTTCTAATTATTGAGCTCTTCAGCGTTGACAGCTACAGGGAACTAGAAAACACACACACACACACACACACACACACGGTGAGCAGCTGAACATTGGTGTGCAATTACACTCCTGCAATTACGGCTCTATTGTAAAGCAGGGCATTATGGGGGATTTGCTCTCTATTGCAATTAAAAAACGGGACAAATCTCCTTCCACATGCACATGCAATTTAGATATTGTGTCACACACTTAAGGCAGAAATTCTCAAAGTTTTGACACCTGAAATCTGCACGACATGCTCTTCTTCTCATGCTTCTCCTCAGAAAGAGGCGATTAATCTCACGTGTGTCTGAGATTCAGATGAGATCTCAACACTGAGTGTGTTTATGTGCATTATATTACTCTGATTAATAACCCGACAACATGTGTAAGATCAAGCAAACACTTTAAACTGTTTAATAACAGATAACGGTCATATATGAGGTTTAAGAAACAAACATGATCTGAGCTGCTCTCCACTTTCATTTATAGCTTGATACTCTTACTTTATGATATCTGTGGTTCCTCATTAATGCCTGTTTTTATTTGTTCTATAAGCAATTTTTGCATGGCATTATTAACTAATATTAAACTCGACTCTTAGATAGTGATTCTCAACCAGACGGCCTCAGCAAACTTCCTCAAGATGACATTAAAACGGGTTAAAATGAGCCAAAACGAGTTGTAAAATAAGCTACACTATAACTGAGATGTAAGCTGACATCATATTTCATATTTTAATTCATGCCCTCAAACACTGTCATTTTTATTTAAGAACCAAAAGCTAGGAATTAAAAGTGTCATGGAAATGTTCTGGATATGCCTTTTTATAGACATCAGGCTTTAAAATATTGTATCAGGTAGAGATTGCTATTTGTGAGTAAAAAAAATATTTTTAAAAAATGCAATCACAAACTTCTGGAAAAGTTATGCAATTTAAAAATTCTGAAGAACATTCAGTTATTAAAACCTCTGGAATTATGGAACTGCTTTTCTTTAAATTTCTACAATTCATTTGTTTTATTTAAATATATTGCCATTGTCAGTAAATAAAAAGTTTGGAAAGCGACACAATTAAAGATAATAATTAAAGATTATAAATGTGTGAAAGATGTAAATATTATACAGAAATGTGCATATATTTATTTAAAATATAAAAGTTAGCATGAAAGGGAAGTTGCGCAAGTCTTCTCTGTTGTGTCGTATATCGAGTGAAACGCTTCTGGAACAAGAACAAATGTGGGCGGGGCTTGATTGTGTCCGTGGGGAACTGATTGGATGGTTGTGGTTTGCTATTGGCTGATCTCATGTGAGTGACAGGTTATAGCCCCGCCCACATCATCAGAGAAGAGATGCTGCAAGAGGAACTTATTCTGATTCAAGATTATTAAAACTATTATGATGTGCACCGATAAATCAATTATAGATTAAATGCTTCAATGTTCAATAAAAAATAAGTTTTGATTTCATCGTGATTTTAAATGAACTCATTCTGTGACATTCTAACTCTGTCCTGACCAGTAATATTTGACATTGTTGACACACACAGAGCTGCTAAAGTTTCGAGTTAAACTGCGACTTCTACTGTTAAATGATGTGAGGGAGAATCTCACACACACACACACACACACACACACACACACACACACACTTGACATTTCCCTCACAGTGTGCCGTGTTAGATGACCTCACGTCTCTCTGAGTGTGACGAAGAAGTTAGTGACCCAGTACGAATGGCCACTGCAGGGAGTGTACACACACACACACACATACACACACACACACACACACACACACACACACACACACACACACACACACACACACTCTCTCTCTCTCTCTCTCTATGGAGTCTTTAGCCATCTGGCTTCATGCTGAATTGGACTCTACATGAGGTCTGTAGATGTTTCTCTCCTCTGGATCCGGTGAAACTGTTCGATCTGAGCGAGCAGAGATCTTAACACAACAACCACGAGAGATTAACACGCTCAAATTCAATCAGTTCCACCTGCGGTTTCCGGTTCAGAGCGAGTCAAACTCCATCAGCATTATCTGAGGCCGAGGGCGAGAGAACAGAGCACAGTCCGGCCCCCTCGAGGGCTTCGATTTCTGTGTTCATCCACATCATGTCAACAGATGCTGAGAGATTCACTTGCACTGAAGCTGGAAATAAAGATTATTGTCTTTCGGCATCAAAATTTCACGTTAAGTTCAATGTGTTAATTTCAATTCAATTCACATTTATTTGTATAGCGCTTTTCACAATACACATCGTTTCAAAGCAGCTTTACAGAAAATGCACGAGTCCATATTACAATTTACAGTGATCTGTTATCAGAGTTATGTATTTCAGAAATGTACATATGCAAAATGACAGTTAGTGAAAAATGTATTAATTTAAACAATAATTTAAGGCAGAAACAATGAGCTCATTAAAGTACTGAAAACGTAACCAATGATTATGACATAAATGACAGAAAAATGCCATTTCTCTGAAATGTATTAATAATTTCAGAGTGAATATTGTAAATCCTACACATTTTAGTTTATTTATTTATTCTAAAGCACTGTACATTTATAGATCAGTCCAATGGTTAATTGTTTATTATTGATGTGATTTTATACAGTATGTTCAGAAAACGTCTTGGATGCATATTGGTGTGTTTTTGTGATATTTTAACATCCTTTCCTGTCTAAACATTCGATTAACAGTGAATCATTAATTATGCATTTGCCTTTTTTGGATAAAGCTCTAATCATTTTTAATTTAATTGATCAAAATACCGCAATATATTCCATTAGCGGTCCTGAAGCCTGTGTGCGTCTGCCATTATCAGCTAATGACAATTACACTGAAGAGCTGTTCAATTAAACTCTCCACGTTCACAGGCTCCACTCGCCTTTAAAGAAGCTGATAACAGCCGTTCATCTTCATGCAAACGCTGGAATTACTTCAAATGTTCATTATCAGACGTACTGAGGTATAAACAAATGTGTTTTCTGGTTGTTTCTGCAACTGGTGGACTTAAGAGTTAAATCAGCCACATTCACACTGGAAAGTTTTGGGAGCGATAACCAACATATGTGTATTTTAAGTGCTATTTTAAAGGTTCTGCGTCTCCTAGAACAGGTTCACACGCATTAAAGCTCAAAAACACTTTCATTTTCCCATAATTGCACATCTCCTAATTTCTCAGTGTCTGAAACGCTTCGATCAAGGATTCAGTCTCTAAGCTCCGCCTCTCTGAGAGCTGCTCTGCTGTGATTGGCCAGAAAGCGAACGCTCATTATCACATCTGACTCTCAGCTCTTGATCACAGTGATACGAACAGTAACGATGGCGTGTTTTACCGTATCAATCTCAGAAAACAGCGTCTTCTCGACATGAACAACACGAGCCAAACTCTTCAGTCTCAGACACACTACAGGGGGACAGAATATACAGTTTGTAGAGAATAAAAATCGTTACGTCTATAGAGAGCCCCCACAAAGATAGTGGACCAGACGTGTGTGTGTGTGTGTGTGTGTGTGTGTGTCACTGGTGTCATGGGAAGTTAATTACCCTCCTGCTCGTTCCTCTTCTCCTGTTGTCCTCATCAGACGTGTCTCGGGCCCTCAGGGGCCGGTGTGTTTGGAAAAGCTTGCTGGGAGTTTATTTGCCCCGGAGTTCCTCAAGCTGACGTCTTCTGCTCCTGATGGCCGTTTGATAAAGAAGCGGATTAATGTCATTCGCGGGATGTGAGACTCCCGGTTCTCCTGGTTAGAGGAGACGTTTGGAGCGGGACACGGAGAAAGAGACGAGCTGCTTAAGGCTGTTCCTTAAAGGAATAATCCTGTTATCTCTGGATGTGACGCGTGCCACTGAAAATCATTTCCACTTGTTTACAGGTTTAAATGTGAAATGTGAAGCTTGTCATTCATATTTATTTCTATAGAGGTTCAATACAAAGCTTCTATTTTTGTCAAAGCAGTTTCTCAGAATACAGTAAAAAATTATATGATACGACAACATCATCAACATCACAAGCATTGACTCATAAAAATAACCAATTTCAACTTCATTTTTAAAGTTATACGTGATTCAAAAATAGAGGATTTAATAAATGAGTTAAAAATGGATTGTTCAGCCAATCTAACTTACGTTTTTCAGTTGAATGGGGGGGGGGGTACAGTAAACGGGAAAATAGCATTGCTAATGTTGCAAAGTTCAGGTGTAAAGCAGCTCCACAGAAGACTAGTGTCATTTTTCAGATCATTTCAGTTCAATGTTGATTCAGTTCAGTTCAATAGCAGTGAATCAGTTCAATAGCAGTGAATCAGTTTAATAACAGTGAATCAGTTCAATAGCAGAGAATCAGTTTAATAACAGTGAATCAGATCAAGAACAGTGAATCAGAGCAAGAACAGTGAATCAGTTCAAGAACAGTGAATCAGTTCAAGAACAGTGAATCAGTTCAATAACAGTGAATCAGTTTAATAACAGTGAATCAGTTCAATAGCAGTGAATCAGTTTAATAACAGTGAATCAGTTCAATAACAGTGAATCAGTTCAATAACAGTGAATCAGTTCAATAACAGTGAATCAGATCAAGAACAGTGAATCAGTTCAATAATAATGAATCAGTTTAATAACAGTGAATCAGTTCAATAGCAGTGAATCAGTTTAATAGCAGTGAATCAGATCAAGAACAATGAATCAGTTCAATAATAATGAATCAGTTTAATAACAGTGAATCAGTTCAATAGCAGTGAATCAGTTTAATAACAGTGAATCAGTTCAATAGCAGTGAATCAGTTTAATAGCAGTGAATCAGATCAAGAACAATGAATCAGTTCAATAATAATGAATCAGTTTAATAACAGTGAATCAGTTCAATAACAGTGAATCAGATCAAGAACAGTGGATCAGTTCAATAATAATGAATCAGTTCAATAACACTGAATCAGTTCAATTACAGAGAATCAGTTCAATAACAGTGAATCAATTCAATAACCGTGTCAATGTTACAAAGTTAGCATGTAATTTTTAATTCAGTTAAAAAACAATTCTCATAAGCTATTTAAATACTACTAGTTTTCCATTTTATATTTTCAGTTTTCATTTCAATTTTCAAATTCTAACTTTATGTGCTTTTGTCATTTTTATTAAATTTAAAATATCATTATTATTTTCAGTTATTTTCAGTTACTGAATTTAACATTTCTAACTTTCGTTTCGTTTAGTTTAATTAAATTTTAAATGTAACATTTTCAGAATTTCATTCAAGTATCAAGTGACATGACAAAGAAACCCTCGATAGTTTCTGTAAATATCATATTTCTTGCCACATAAATGTGTGTGAACAGGTGTGGATGTATTAATATAATTATTTGTAGAAAATCGGTTAAGTGGTTAAACTACTAAAGAAAACTGCAAGACGAATGATCCTGAAATCAAAGTGTCGTTCTGAAACCCTCGCAGCTCTTCATCATATGATGGAATCATCATCATCATCATCATCATCATATACAGCGTTATCAATTTACTGCTCTCACTGTTATCATCCCTCTCTATTATGTATTCATACTTTCCCATTTTGTCTTTTTAACACAAATAGTGTCATTACTCTCTCTGACTGTCTCTCTCCCCCAAAGGCAGATGTGTGTGTGTGTGTGTGTGCGTGTGTGTGTGTGTGTGTGTGTGTGTGTGTGTGTGTGAGAGAGAGAGAGAGAGTGATGAGGGTAATTTCACCCCAACAGCCAAACCATCATTTCACCACACACACACACACACACACACACACACACACACACACACACACACACACACAATCATACACACGCACACATACATTCACTCACACTAACACACTCATACATATACACACTCACATGCATACACACACACACACACACACACACAGAGAGAGAGAGACAGACACACAGACACACAATCTCTCTCTCTCTCTCTCTCTCACACACACACACACACACACAATCATACACACGCACACATACATTCACTCACACTAACACACTCATACATATACACACTCACATGCATATACACACACACACACACACACACAGAGAGAGAGACAGACACACAATCTCTCTCTCTCTCTCACACACACACACACACACACAGTCTGTAAGTGGAGACATTTGTTGCAGCGTCTCCTGCTGTGAGTGTCATGTTCACTGAAGACTTTATCATGTTTAAAAACAGATTTACGCCCAAACGAGAAGCAAATTGTTTTGCTGAGATGAGAGGCAGAAACACGGAATAATTGTTCATCAGTAATCGTGCGCAGAGTTTCTGCTGTCGCTCATGAGCTCGTGTGTGTGTGTGTGTGTGTGTGTGTGTGTGTGTGTGTGTGTGTGTGTGTGTGTGTGTGTGTTGTTGATGTCCAGCCTGGTAAAGATGATTGTTTGTGTTGTTGAGGATCAAATTGACACACAATTGTTTCCGTGCAATTTCACAAAAATCTACACTATAAAAATCACTTAAGAATGAAATAAAAACTAAAAAACTATAAAAAATAAAAAAAATAGTCAGTATAAAATATGTGATAAATCTAAAAATTCAAGTCAATTTCTACTGTTTCTACTACCATATGTTTTTATGTTCAAAATTAGCTGTACAGACACAAATTAAATAAATACAAATTTCTCATGTTATTTCTCGGCGCTACCTTTTGAGAACCAATTCTTTTTTTTACCGTGAGACTCAACTATGATGATTGTGTCTGTGGGGAATTGTTTGGATGGTTGTGGTCTGCTATTGGCTGATCTCGTGTGAGTGACAGGTTATAGCCCCGCCCACATCATGAGAGAAGAGAAGCTGCGAGAGGAAGATATTCTGATTCAAGATTAACATGAATTTCCACAGATAAATAATTTCTAATAAATATGGCACCAAGAATGTTCCACCTTGATTTCATGGTGTCTTTAATTTTTACAGGAAGCAGACAGAAATACTCATTATAAGTGTTTTTTCAGTGTTTTCATTAATCAAAGGAGCTGAATGAAAGTGTTTTACTGAGAAATCCTCCACGTTCCTCTTGAGAATTGTGTGTTTCTCGTTCAGACAGTCCATTGGTTCAGCCTGAATGATCTGTCGCCTCTCATTCGCTCATCTGTCCTCCGGTGGGACCGGCCCGCAGAACCTCTGCTGTCTCTGCTGATCGAGCGCTTAAGTGACAGCACACACACACACACACACACACACACACACACAGCTAACCGGAGGACTGACAGAAACACACGGACAGCCGTAGTTGTTGATCCTGAAACATCAGGATTCTGAGCATCATCATCAGGATGTGAATCATTATTCAGTGAAACTGTGTTGTGTTTATTCTGAGAGCGAATATCTGAGTTCATATACAGTACAGAGGACATACACTCTCAGAAAAACGGTACAAAAGCTGTCTCTGGGACAGTACTAAAAGGGTACTATTACTAATATGTGCCTTTGAGGGATTAATATGCACTCTAGGTACAAAGGTGTACCTTTTGAAAACACACCACAGTGACAGCTTTTGTACCTTTTTTTCCATGCATTTTCTTACTGTTAGGTGTGAAATATTAGGATTTACTCTTAACAATGAACAATATAATCTCAACATTTACTAATACATTTTACAGTATGTTATTACAATATAACATTAAGTAACAATGTTACTGAATTGTGGTGAAATTTAAGTTTTTAATGTTGTTTATGTGTCTGTGTGGTGTTTTTAATATGCTTTAAGACACACATGTGTAAGTTCATAAGTCGACAGCATTGCTGAGTATTTTCTGCTTAAAACTGCAGTGAACCAAAGACAGTCTCAAAAACACGGTGTGAAATCGCTGGTGTTTCTGACGTCACAAACGACCTTGTAACCAATCAGATCAACGTGTGCTCGTCAACCAGTGGATCTCTGAGTGGGTGAGTGAGTGAGTGGAGGCGGGGCTCATCTGCATATTCATAGAAACGCGAATACTAAATGAGGCAAGGGTGTCGAGTTACATTCAAATTTCACAGGAAACATTCAAAGGAAAAAACATTTAAATATGTCATTTTGGTGTTTAAAGATGAGTTTTTAGGAATACAGTGATTGACTACAGATTTTAATATAAGTATAGGCTATAAAAATATTTACTCATTGTTAGTTTATGTAACAAATGAGACCTTATTGTAAAGTGTTGACGACCTATTTGATCATTAACAGTAATATTAAGTTGCCTTAACAAACAACAGCTATATTATGAGGCAAGTTCATTACTAGCCATTTATATTCTTTAACAGAATACTTGTTCTAATAATTATTACGTAATTTAGCAGTTTATTGAACTGTGGCACAACTTGTTGATTGTTTATATAATCACAAAATGTAAACTATATTATTGCCCAGCGATATATGAAGAGTTGTATAATAGGTATAATAGGCAGGGACTGCGGGCGGAAATTAGCATTTTTTGCTATAACTTGGCACGACATCTCTTCTTTCTTAGATTAATGGTTTTTGTGCATTGTCCCTGATCAAATAAATAAAAATAAATAAAAAGAAAAAATATATATATTGCAGCATCGCATGTGCATGTTTTTGAATGTCTGATTGCAACTCATACAATCTGAATTTTTAAAGCATTTTTCAGCGTTCCTGCATTAAAACAGTAGATCGTGGCGCTTGCAACGGCAAAGTCATGGGTTTGATTCCCAGAACTGATGAAAATGAATGCAATGTAAGTCACTTCTGCAAAAATGCATTATTGTGAATGATTCAAAGTGCTTCAGCAGAATGAAAAACACCGACGGAAAAACATCAAGTCGAGCTCGTTTAAGATCATGGGTTAATTAAAAACGGATTTAGTAAAGGTAAAGGATAGATGTTGCCAAATAACTCATGTGTGCACAGGTGATAAAAACCCATTATACATTTTATTCCGTCCCAAGATTCCTCCTGTATGAAGACCATTAACATCGCATTATGCAAATGGTAATAGCCAAATGCATGTCGAGGGGTAAAGGCCAATCGCTGCACATTTACAGCCTGACTTTCTTCTGCCCTGTGAAGGATGTTTTCAATTAGATTCCAGCTAATTTCATTCACACTTTCATTCACCTTCTGGAAACGCGTCTTTCGGAGCCCAAGTGGCTTCGTGTTCCAGAACTGTGGTTTAATTGTCAGCGTTTCTCGTGTTTCTGCTCCGGACGTCCTCTAAACGGATCAGCTAGAGGAGCTGTGAGCTGTTTTTAAAGATACAGGACCATCTTTTATGAGTGTCCCTTTATATTAAAACATGAAGGAATATAGAAACACACACACACACACACACACACACACAGACTCACAAGCAGACACACACACATGTAGACACACACAGACACACACGCGCACACACACACACACACACACACGTAGACACACACAGACACAAGCAGACACACACACACACACGTAGACTCACAAGCAGACACACACACACACACACGTAGACACACACACACACACACGTAGACTCACAAGCAGACACACACACACGTAGACTCACACACACACAAACACACACACACACGTAGACTCACAAGCACACACACGCGCGTAGACTCACAAGCAGACACATGCAGGCATACACACACACACGTAGACACGCGCGCACACACACGCGCATAGACTCACAAGCAGACACATGCAGGCATACACACACACACACACACACACGTAGACACACACAGACACACACGTAGACTCACAAGCAGACACACACACACGTAGACTCACAAGCAGACACACACACACACGCGCGCGCATAGACTCACAAGCAGACACACGCAGGCATACACACACACACGTAGACTCACAACCAGACACACGCAGGCACACACACACACACGTAGACTCACAACCAGACACACGCAGGCACACACACACACACGTAGACTCACTAGCAGACACACGCAGGCATACACACACACACACGTAGACTCACAACCAGACACACGCAGGCACAAACACACACACAGACTCACAAGCAGACACACACACACACACATTTCTGAATTGTTCAAAGAATTCTAAAATGTTGATTGATTGTTTTACTTACTTTTATTACTGTATGTACATGTATGATGATTCACTGTAAAAAATTGAAATGCATTGGCAGTGCATAGAAAACAGTGTTCATGCCAATAAAGCACATTCTGAATTTGAGAGAGAGGGAGAGACTATCATACTAGTTTTTTTTTAGAATTTCATTTATTCAATTTATATTCAACAGCAGAAAAAAAATGCAGCTGTACATCAGTGGATGTTTTCAGGAGCAGAAGGTGCCGTTTTCTTATAACAATAGAACGTTATAAACTGTAAAAATAAGTATTAGTGTTAGTATAATGTTAGTGTTATTAGTGGTAACTCTTTAAAATAAGGTTCATTAGTTAATGTATTATCTAACATGAACTAACAATGAGCAAAACATTTATTACAGTATTTACTATTTATTAATCTTTGTTAATGTAAGTTAAAAATCCAGCTGTTCATTGTTTGTTCATGTTAGTTGCCAGTGCATTAGCTAATGTTAAAGCAGAACTCTAGTCGTGTCTGCAGCTGTGCGCCGCATATTTCACAACACTGTAGTAAAAACATCTCCTCATTTCTACCGCTGCTCGTGTGCATTTGTTATTATCGGAGCCGGACAACTGTACCGTGCGGAGCATGTATGACTAGCCTGACTTCGTCGTACTGTTTACCCTGTTTACACGAGAACGCTCGCGGGTGAAAACGTAAAAATATTTTATCAGGTGCCTTTCGTTTGCACGGCGACGGCGTTTTGGGGGCTTAAAAACGCAAAAAGTGAAACCTCCCTCCAGAGTGGAAATTTTAAAAACGCTCCACCGTCGCGTTCCCGTCTAAAGGGTATAAACACAAATCTGCTCACGGTGGCTCTCGTCGCGTACGCGTTTACGTCACAGGCATGCGCCAGTACAGGACAATAACAACCAACATGTCGGATTATTTCCATACGTCGGACCTTCAAGTTGCCCTCGCAGCTCTGATAAACACAAGAGTCTTTTCAGCAGTTGTACAAAATATTCTCAGATATTGGTGGTGTTGTGTCAGTGCTTCACATCGCCACCTAGCCGCCTGGAGTGCACACTACATCGAATTTCACACACTTTCACACAAAAATACAATCCTTTTTTAGCCTTTTGGCTTCCCGTGCATTCAGTTGTGCTTCTTGCTCGTATTCAGTGTATATGTCTATGTTCAGTTCTGATGGTACGTATGGTAACTGGGCAACTACGCATGAGTTGTAGTATGATTGCGTAAAGGGAACAGGATCGTGAAATTCTGCATCCATTGTACGATTTATTTATTTTTTTCTCGGAAGGGCAACGTGAGTCGAGAAGGGCATATGGGCAGTTGCCCGGGCAACCTGTGTGTATGTCGGATTGCCGTAAAGCAGTACGTGTTTCTCGCTCGGTCTCGCTTCTTGCGCGACTTCCAATGTCAATCTTACCGGGACGGTAGACCCCATGTTGTAAGGTTGGTTTTCCGACTGGGAACGCTGGGGGAGCGCGGAAAATCACCAATTTCTCCAGAACAGGTTGTTTAACCATCCAAATGATTTCTAGACAGTTTTATTAAGTTAAAAAAGTTGCCAAGTTCCCCTTTAACAAATACAACCATTTTAATAATGCATTAGTAAATGCTGAACTTTATATTAACTAAGATTTATAAATGCTGAAGAAGTATTGCTCATTATAGTTCTTGTTAACTAATGAACCTTATTGTAAAGTGTTACCGTTATAGTATTATTTGATGAGGTTACTGTTGCTTTAAGAAGGCTGATCCTCTCTCTCTCTCTCCCTCACTATCTCTCTCTCTCTCTTTCTTTCTCTCCCTCCCTATCTCTCTCTCTGTCTCGCTCTCTCTTGCTCTCTCTCTACCTCTCTCTACCTCTCTCCCTCTCACACACACACACACACACACAATCTCTCTCTCTCCCTCTCTGTCTCTCTCTCTCACTCACACACACACACAATCTCTCTCTCTCCCTCTCTCTCTCTCTCCCTCTCTCTCTCACTCACACACACAATCTCTCTCTCTCCCTCTCTCTCACACACACACACACAATCTCCCTCTCTCCCTCTCTCTCTCTCACACACACACAATCTCTCTCTCTCCCTCTCTCTCACACACACACACAATCTCTCTCTCTCCCTCTCTCTCTCTCTCTCTCTCTCACTCACACACACACACACAATCTCTCTCTCTCCCTCTCTCTCTCTCTCCCTCTCTCTCTCACTCACACACACAATCTCTCTCTCTCCCTCTCTCTCTCACTCACACACACAATCTCTCTCTCTCCCTCTCTCTCTCCCTCTCTCTCTCACACACACACACAATCTCTCTCTCTCTCTCTCTCTCACTCACACACACAATCTCTCTCTCTCCCTCTCTCTCTCCCTCTCTCTCTCACTCACACACACAATCTCTCTCTCTCCCTCTCTCTCTCACACACACACACACACTCTCCCTATCTCCCTCTCTCTCACACACACACACAATCTCTCTCTCTCTCTCTCTCTCTCTCTCACTCACACACACACACAATCTCTCCCTCTCTCTCTCACACACACACACAATCTCCCTCTCTCTCTCTCTTACCCCCCCCCCCCCCCCCCCCCTGCGTTTACGAGGCAGCACGAGTGGCGGCTGAGAAACGGAGAGATTCAGCTCTGCCAGCACATGGAAGAAGAGGATAAATGGAAAAGGACAAAGAAAGAGAGGAAGATTCACTCCGGCGACCGAATCCGTGAGGTGTAAAGGACATCGGGAGAGACCGGAGGAAAGCTGGATCTTTACCCGGATCATCCCACAGAAGTAAGTGCGCTTTCCTAAAACCAAAACCTCACTTAATTCCCAGAAGTTCGAATCTAGGAGACAAAGTTGGATGAGGGGACACGTGGGTAAATCACGCCAACTTTCTGTCTATTTCATCTGTTTATTATCTCATGAATAAGTCATGATGTGGTTCGAGAGATTCCCCTGCAGGACTAATTGGAAAAGACAGGGAATCGAATGTAATTTGAGCGTTTCGGATGAAGGAATGAGTGTAAGTCATCACTCCTGAGGTCATCGAGATGGAGCCGAGCGCCGGTCGGGATGAAAGTCAATCCGACACGAACGCCCAGATCAAGCAGGCTCACGCCAGCGGGTTTAAGAAAGTGTGTCGGATCGAGGAGGACAGTGTGTGTCCGTTCCCCGGGCTGGCGTCGGATGTGCTGGAAATGAGAGTGAAGGAAGGCAGTAAAATACGTAATCTCATGGGTTTCGCCATGACACGCATGCAGGACGGCCTGAGACAGGTGGTGTTCAGCGGGTCCGGTCGGGCCGTCACCAAAACCATCACGTGTGCCGAGATCATGAAGAGGAAGATCGCCGGTCTCCATCAGATCACTAAACTCCAGTATAAGGGCTTACGAGAGATCTGGGAGAGTCAGGAAGAAGGAGACTCGGAGATGACCATCCACCGAACGCTCCCGTCCATCAGAATCCTGCTCTCCAAAGACCCGCTGGACCCGCTGGAACCGGGATACCAGCCTCCGGCGCTCTGGGACCCGAGACACGCAGGAGAAGCTTCTCAAGCGCCGGAGAAACGAGCTCTGGACTCGACCGGCTCTCTGACGGAGCCGTTGGTGAAGAGAGTCTGTCTCTGAGAGGTGTGTGTGTGTGTGTGTGTGTGTGTGTGTGTGTGTGTGTGTGTGTGTGTGTGTGTGTGTGTGTGTGTGTGTGTGTGTGTGTGTGTGTGTGTGTGTGTGTGTGTGTGTGTGTGTGTGTGTGTGTGTGTGTGTGTGTGTGTGTGTGTGTGTGTGTGTGTGTTAAACACTCTCAGAACCAGAGAACGACTGTGAGACTTCATAACCAACACACACTCTTATAGATCAGATGGAGCCGTTGGTGAAGAGAGTCTGTCTCTGAGAGGTGTGTGTGTGTGTGTGTGTGTGTGTGTGTGTGTGTGTGTGTGTTAAGCACTCTCTGAACCAGAACGACTGTGAGACTTCATAACCAACACACACTCTTATAGATCAAGCGTGTTTATTGGCATGGATGTAGAAACTTTAACATGCTTGGAGGTTCTTCACACTAAGAAAAGCGTGTGTTTTGAAGAACTGATCACTGAAAGGTTCTTTGAAGAACCAAAAATGTTTTTTTAAGAGTGCATATGCACGTCACAATCTTGAGTTTCAACCCTGGTTTTGAGGATGCAATATCGCTAATTTAAAGTATGCATTGAAATATGGTTAAACTATTTTGGATTAAAGCATATGCATAAATGTAATTTAAACGTATAACAGGTCAAATGTAAAGCAGTCGGCTCATGATCTTCTGGTGTTACTGGTTTCCAAAGACCAAAGTGAAATGGAGATGATTTCAGACGCTTCATACTGGCTTGTGATGCGTGGTGTTTTATTACAGAGCCAGTAAAGACATTGTTAAGATACCAGTGTATTTCTGTTTTCATATTCTTATTTGTTTGTCTTTCTCACCTGAGCAAAATCAAACACAGCAGAAGAGAGTTATGTGTGTGTTAAAGACAATCTGAAACTCTCACTGAGGAACGACCACGACTGTGACACTTCATAACCAACACACTCTTATAGATCAAGCGTGTTTATTGGCATGGATGTAGAAACTTTAACATGCTTGGAGGTTCTTCACACTAAGAAAAGCGTGTGTTTTTTGAAGAATTGATCTCTGAAAGATTCTTTTGGGAACCAAAATGGTTCTTCTAAGGCATTGCTGTGAAAACCCCTTTTGAAACCTTTATTTTAAGAGTGCATATCACATCACAATCTTGATTTATGAGTTTCACTGGTTTTGAGCATGCAATATCGCTAATTTAAGTATGCATTGAATTGTGGATAAAATATTTGGATAAAACACCTGCCAAATGCACAAATGTAATTTAAACGTATAACAGGTCAAAGGCAGTCGGCTCATGCATATGATTGTTTATGAATAAAACTACTGGTGTTACTGGTTTCCCAAGACCATCATTGCTGTGAAAAACCCTTTTAAAACCTTTTTTTTAAAGAGTGCATATCTTATATGAAAACGCCATAATAAAACGAGCCCTATGCTATACAAACGTAATTTCTCAGAGAAAATTATTGAAAAGAAATTAGAAATCATGGCGTAAGTTCAAATTTATTTTAAATATTTTGTGGTCAGGCACAGAAGTAAGCTACTAGATTAAATGAATTTCTGAGTTACTTGATTGAAACAAGTTCTATCAAATTGAAAACATCGAGTTAAGCCAAAGAGTCAGTCAATTTCAAGTCAGTTTAACACTATACAATAGAGTTTGAACATGAAACCTGATACAGTGGTGTTAAAATCAAAATAAATGGTTTAAACAAAATGAACAACTTCAAAAAATCTTTTCACTTCTGGTTTTGAGCATGAAATATCGCTAATTTAATTTAAGAATGCATTAAAATATAGATAAAATATTTTGATAAGAGCGCCTGCTAAATGCATAAATGTAATTTAAACGTATAACAGGCCAAATTTACGGCAGTTGGTTCATGCATGAACTAGTGGTGTTACTGGTTTCCCAAAGCCAAATTCCCAGCTCAAAACCGTGCAAACATCATGATGAGATGATTTCAGATGCTTCATACTGGCTTGTAATGCTGCATTGTTGCATGCATATGAATAAAACTACTGGTGTTACTGGTTTCCCAAGACCATCATTGCTGTGAAAAACCCTTTTGAAACCTTTATTTTTAAAAGTGCATATGCACGTCACAATCTTGAGCTTAATCCTGGCTTTAAGCATATCGCTAATTTAATTTAAGTATGCATTGAAATATGGATAACATATTTGGATAAAAGCGTCTGCCAAATGCATAAATATAATTTAAACGTATAACAGGCCAAATTTAAGGTAGTCGGCTCATGGATACAACTTCCCAGCTCAAAACCATGAGAACATCGTGATGAGGTGATTCCAGACGCTTCCGGCTTGAGATCCGGGGTTCTTTTATTATAGAGGATTATTTTTTAAAGACCTTGTTAAGATTCCAGTGCATTTCTGTTTTCATTGTATTATTTGTCTTTCACACCTCAGCAAAATCAAACTCACCGTGTCAGAGTGTGTTTTTCAACATATAGTGCAAGTTTCTGTGTGAATAAAGCGTTCTCTCCTCGTGCTTTCACCGTGTGCACGCGCGCTCATCCGGGCGAAACGTCCCGTTCCGACAGCGGCGGATCCTGATAAATGTCTTGAGGGGATTTGTTTGATTGAGGGGATTCGGTTGATTTAATTACATTCTCTCTGATAAAGCATAAACCTGCAGACTGAGCTAACCTGCTTCTTTTACTCGATTACATAATGCCAGCATCATAATGCTCGATTGCATCTCTGAACGGGAGATAAATCATCTTCTGGAAAAGCAAACATTCTAGTCTACACAGGGGAATTTATTCGTTTCTCTTTGGAGAAAAAAAAAGCAATTTTCCATCTTAAGAAGTAAGAAAAAACCGCTTCTTGACAGCAAAACATCTTTCAGAGGTCTGTGGTTTTTAAATGGTTTTTAAAATGCGAATATCATTTTTCCAGGTCGACATGAAATCAAATATTTGAATCTTTTATTAAAATGAAGCGTGTGAAATAGAGTCAGTCGCGGTTTTATTAGTGTGTTTTCTGCCCAGCTCGCAGGGAATGTTCTCAGAACGCTTCTGAAAGATTCGCATCAACGTTATGAGCAAACAGATATTTCCGTTCAAAGTTAATGTGCAAATTTATAATGTTCTCAAAATTTTTTGCATTTCTCATGGAACGATCGCGTAGGCTAACCAAGAGAAAACTGTTTATAAAGACTTTAACAAACCTGAGCCTACATTTCAAACATCAGAAATATTGTTTTCATAACTTATTGGAATGTTAATGTTTTGTTGGCCAGTGTTCCAATCAAGTCTCCATATTCTGTGGCAAATACATCGAAGTGAAATACTAATATCGAATTTATGCTTTACTAGATTAATTATAGAACTAATCATAGAAAGTATTATGTGTGAGTTGTGTGTGCGCGCTTGTGAGTGAGTTTAGTTATGTGTGTGTGTTTGTGTGTGTGTGTGGTGTGTGTGTGGTGTAATATAGTGTGAGTGAATGAGTGTGTGTGTGGAGTGTTTGTGTGCGCGTAATATAGTGTGACTGAATGTGTGTGTGTGTGTGTGAGTAATAGTGTGTGTGTGTGTGTGTTTAATAATTGAGTGAGTGTGTGTGTGTGTGTGTGTAATATAGTGGGAGTGAATGAAGTGTGTGATGCGCTTGTGAGATGTGTGTCTGTGTGTAATATAGTGAAGTGAATGTGTGAGTGTGTAATATAGTGTTGAGTGAATGAGTGTGTTGTGTGTGTATGTATTCGTGTGCGCTTGTGTGTGTGTGTCTGTGTAATATAGTGTGAGTGAATGAGTGTTGTGTGTGTGTGATGCGTGTGCGCTTGTTGAGTGTGTGTCTGTGTGTAAATAATATAGTGTGATGAATGAGTGTGGTTGTGTGGTGAGTATGCGTGTGGCGCTGTGTGTGTGTTGTGTGTGTTAATATAGTGTGAGTGATGAGTGGTGTGAGTGTAATAATGTGAGTTGGTGTGGTGTGTTTAATAATGTTGAGTGAGTGTGTGTGTTGTGTGGTGGTTGTTAAGATAGTGTGATGAATGATGTGTGTGAAATAGTGTGAGTGAATGAGTGTGTTGTGTTGTGTATGCGTTGCGCTTGTGAGTGTGTGTCTGTGTGTAATATATGTAGTGAATGAGTGTGTGTGTGTGTGTGTATGCGTGTGCGCTTGTGTGGTGTGTGTGGTGTAATATAGTGTGAATGAAGAGTGGTTGAGTGTAATAATGTGTGTGTTGTGTGTGTGTGTTTTAATAATGTGGAGTGAGTGTGTGTGTGTGTAATATAGTGTTGAGTGCATGAGTGTGTGTGTAATAATAGTGTGGAGTGAATGATGTGTGTGTAGTGTGCTGTGTGTGTGTGTGTGTGTTAGAACCATGAATGAACAACCTGGAGTGCTTGTTGACAGAGTCCTTCATCAAATTCACCACTACTGGGTTTGGGGGTTTTCCTCCAGAAGAGATCACAGATTGCGCTCCTATCGGTTTCCCCACATGCATCACTCTGAGCGTGGTGTGATTGTGAGGCTCGTCTCCGTTTGCTTCTCCTGTCTAACCTCGGACGTTTCTCATATGATCGTAATGAAATCTCTGAGGGCTGCAAACCACTAAATGCATTAATTTTATCAAAATGCTCCAGACGTGCTTTTAATTATGTGTGCACAAAACAGCCTGAGAAGAATATAATTGTGCTGGTTCTGAAAATCCAAAGACTTATAAAACGATAAAAGCCACATCACTGATGTGGAATCCTTTTGTCGTCCTTCGGGTCTTATTAAAGGAAAAGTTTCTGATAAAAATGCTCATTTATACAATCAGTATACTTTCTTCTTAGAACACATTATGAAAAAACTGTGTGTGTGTGTGTGTGTGTGTGTGAGTGTGTGTGTGTGCTGTGTTCGTGTGCTGCGTGTGTTACGTGTTTGTGAATGTGTCGTGCGTGTGTCCCTCTCTGTGTGTAATGTGTGTGTTGTGTGCTGTGTGTGTGTGTGTTTGTGTGTGCGTGGTGTCTTGCGTGGTGTGTGTGTGTTGTGTGTGAGTTGCGTTGCTTGCGTGTTCTGTGTGTGTGCTGTGTGGCGTGTGTGTGTGTGTGGGCGTGTGCTTGCGTGTGTGGTTGTTGTGGTGTGTGTGTGTGTGAGTGCGTGTGCTTGCGTGTGTCTGTTGTGTGTGTGTGTGTGTGTATGTGTGTGTGTTGTGTGCGTGTGTGTGTGTGTTTGTTTTGTGTGTGTGTGTGTGTGTGTGTTGTGTCTTCGTTTCCGTCATTGTTTCCAGCACAAACAACTAAACATTCTTAAATCAAGAAACAATTTACTGGAGAAGCAGAAGACTGAAGATTATTTAGTCTTCTCCGAAAAATAAAAAGAAGTGCGTTTATGTTTAAAAATAGTATTCAAACCAATGGTAATTAGTTAAGAATTGGCCTTTGAAAAACTAACCACATCTTGATGACAAATACTGTTCGCTCTTGCAACTCAGTGAAGAAAGGAGATTTTGAAGCCGATGGTTGTGTGAGTGAAACTAACAGAATATAATTTTGTGGGGGGGGGGGGCAGGAACACGTCCTCTAGACCCTGTAGTTTGTGACGGCGGTTTCCCAGTCCTCCGTGACTGCATCGTCATTATCCTCTTGTTCCCAGGCTGACCCGATGATGATAACGAAGACTTACTCTACAGCTCCTCGTGAACTGAAGAAACTCAGGAGGCCGTTATCCAGAGAGAGTCGTATCTACTCCTCTCACATCACACACACACACACACACAAACACACACAACACAGACACCACACCAACACACCCACACACACACACACGGCAACACAACACACACAGAACACCACACACACACACACAGACCACACACACACACATGCACCAACAACACACACACACACACACAGATACACACACACACAGATGCACACACACAAACACACCACACACAGACCCAACACACACACACAACAGACACACACACAAAAGCACACATGCACACAACCACGCACGCACACACAGACCACGCACTTACACGCAACAGAGACCCGCTCACACACACACACACGCACACACACACACACACACAAGCTACAGACACCACACACACACATGCACACACACTACGCCACGCCCACACAGACACACGCACATACACGCACAGAGACACGCCCTCAACCACACACAGCACGCACACACACACACACAGACACACGCACATACACGCTCACACACACACACACACAGACACACGCACATACAACGCTGCACACACACACACAGATACCCGCACCGAGAAACGCACAGACACACACACATGGCACTCACACACATGCCACACACACACACCACATGCACACGCACTTGCACACACAAGTACATCATTTAATACACACACACAACACACACACAGACACACGCACAGCACAGCACAACAGGCCACACACAAAGTTGGCTGTGTGTGTGTGTGTGTGTGTGTGGCGTGTGTGGTTTAGTATGCGTGTGTGTGTTGTGGTGTGTGTGTGCTGTGTGTTTAATGCGTGGGTGTGTGTGGGTGTGTGTGTGTGTGTTGTGTGTAATAATGTGTACGTGCTCTCGCTCCTCTCGCCTCTCTCTCTCTCTCTCTTCTCGCTCACCTGTCTCCGTCGCTCCTCTCCTCAACTTCTCTCTCTCTCTCTCTCACTCACCTCTCCTCTCTCTCTCTCTCTCCCTCCTCTCTCCTCCTCACTTCTCTCCTCTCTCCTCCCCCTCCCGCCCTCTCACCTCTCCTCTCTCTCTCCTCTCTCTCCCTCCTCCTCCTCTCTCTCTCTCTCTCTCTCTCTCCCTCCCTCCTCTCTCTCTCTTTCTTCTCTCTCATCTCTCCGTCTCATCTCTCTCTCCTCCCTTGTGGTCGAGGCTCTGGGTTGTACTGTAGGAGTTCACTATCTCTCTCTCTCTCTCTCTCTTTCTCCCTCTCTCCTCTCTCTACGTCTCTCTCTCTCTCTCTCTCTCTCTCCCTCTCTCCCTCTCTCTCTCATCTGTGGTCGAGGCTCTGGGTTGTACTGTAGGAGTTCACTATCTCTCTCTCCTCTCTCGCCTCTCCCCTCTCTCTCACATCTACTCCTTCCTCTCCTCTCTCTCTCTCCCTCTCTCTCTCTGTGTCGAGGGCTCTGGGTTGTACTGTAGGAGTTCACTATATCTCTCAATCTCTCACCCCCTCCCTCACTCTCTTCTCTCTCTCTCTCTCTCTCTCTCTCTCACTCCCTCCGCCCCTCTCTCTCTCTGGGGTCGAGTCTCTGGTTGTAACTGTAGGAAGTTCACTATCCTCTCTCTCTCTCCCTCTCATCTCCCCTCTCTCTCTCTCTCCCGTCGTCTCCTCTTCTGCTCTCTCTCTCCATTCTCTCTTCTCTCTCTCTCTCTCTCCCTCCCCTCTGCTCTCTCTCTGTGTCGAGGAGGCTCTGGTTGTACTTAGGAGTTCCACTATCACTCTCTCTCTCTCCTCCCTCTCTCTCTCTCTCTCTCTCTCTCCTCTCTCCCTCTCCTCACCTCTCTCTCTCTGTGTCGAGGGCTCTGGTTGTAATGTAGGAGTTCACTAACTCCTTCTCTCTCACGCCTCTCTCCCTCTCCTCTCTCTCTCTCGCTCTCATCCTCTCCCTCTCGTCGCCTCCTCTCTCTCGCCCTCTCTTTCTCTCCTCCCTCTCTCTCTCTCTCACCTCCTCCCTCTCTCTCTCTCTCCCTCTCGTCCTCTCTCTCTCGCTCTCCCTCTCCCTCTCTCTCTCTGTGGTCCAGGCACTGGGGTGTTACTGTAGGAGTTCATATCTCCTCTCTCTCTCCCTCTTCTCTCTCTCTCTCTCTCTCTCTCTCCCCTCTCATCCTCTCCCTCTCTCTCTCTCGTCTCTCTCTCTCTACTCTCTACGCCCTCGCTCATCTCTCTGTGGTCGATGGCCTCTGGTTGTACTGTAGAGTTCACTATCTCCTCTCTCTCTCTCCCTCTTTACTCCCTCTCTCTCTCATCCTCCTCCCCTGCTCTCGGCTTCTCTCTCCCTCTCTCGTCTCTCTTCCCTCTCCCCTCCCTCTCTCTCTCCTGTGGTCGAGGGCTCTGGGTTGTACTGTAGGAGTTCACTATCCTCTCTCTCTCTCCCCTCTCTCTCTCTTCTCCTCTCTCTCGTCTCTCTCCCTCTCCCTCTCTCTCTTCGTGGTCGGGCTCTGGGTGTACTGTTAAGGGAGTTCACTATGTCACTCTCTGCTCTCTCCCTCTCTCTCTCTCTACTCTCTCTCTCTCTCTCTTCCTCCGCCCTCTCGTCCTCGTCTCAGACTATACTCCACTCTCTGAGCTCTCCACCTCTCCTCTCTCCCTCTCTCTCTCTCCTCTCTCTCTCTCTCCTCCTCTCCCTCTCCGCTCTCTCCCCTCTCTCTCCTCTCTCTCTCGTCTCCCCTCTCACTCTCTCTCTTCTGTGGTCGAGGGGCTCTGGGTTGTACTGTAGGAGTTCTCTATCTCTCTCTCTCTCTTACTCCTCCCTCTCACTCTCTCTCTCTCTCTCTTCTCCTCATCTCTCTCATCTCTCCCTCGCTCTCTCTCCTCTCTCTCTCACTCTCCTCTCTCTGTGGTCGAGGGCTCCTGGTGTACTGTAGGATTCACTATCTCTTCTCTCCTACTCCTCCCTTCTCCTCGTCCCCTCTCCGCGCCTCTCTTCTCTCTCTCTCACCTCTCTTCTCTCTCTCTCTCTCTCTCCCTCCCTCCCTCTCTCTCCACCTCCTCTCTCTTCCCCTCTCTCTCTCCCTCTCTCTCTCTCAAACTCTCTCTCTCGTCTCCCTCTCCTCTCGACTTCTCTCTCTCTCCCTCTCTCTCCTCCCTCTCTCTCCTTCTCTCACTCTCACCTCTCTCTCTCTCTCTCCTCTCTCCCCCCCCTTCTCTCTCTCCTCTACTCTCTCTCTCTCTTCCCTCCTCCACCTCCCTCTCTCTCTCTCCCTCTCTCTCTCGCTCCTCCCTTCCCCTCTCTTCCTCTCCTCTCTCTCTCCGACTCCCCTCTCTCTCTCCCACTCTCACTCTTTCTCTCTCTCTCCCTCTCCCTCCTCTCATCTCTCTCTCTCTCTCTCATCCCCCCTCTCTCTCTCTCTCTCTCTCTCTCTCTCGTCGTCTCTATCTCTCTCTCTCTCCTCTCCTCCTCTCTCCTCTCTCTCCGTCATCTCTCTCTCTCTCTCTCACCATCATCCCTCTCTCTCACTCCCTCTCTCCTCTCCTCACTCGTCTCTCTCTCTCTCCCCCTATCTCTCTCTCTCTCCTCCGTCTCTCCCTCCTCTCTCCCTCTCTCCCTCTCTCTCCCTCTCTCCCCTCTCTCCCTCTCCTCTCTCGCTCTCTCTCCATCTCTCTCTCTCTCTCTCCTCTCCTCTCCCTTCTCTCTCTCCTCTCACTCTCTCCTCCTCTCCCTCTCTCTCGTCTCTCTCTCCCTCTCTTCTCTCTGTGGGTCCGAGGGCTCTGGTTGTACTGTAGGAGTTCACTATCTCTCTCTCTCTCTCCCTCTCTCTCGCCTCTCCTCTCTGTGGTCGAGGGCTCTGGGTTTACTGTAGGAGTTCACTATCTCTCTCTCTCTCTCTCTCCTCCATCCCAATCTCTCTCATCTGTCTCTCTCTCTCTCTCATTCTCTCTCTCTCTTCCCTCATCTCCTCTCTCTCTCTCTCTCTCTCTCCTCATCACTCTCTGTGGACGAGGGCTCTGGGTTGTACTGTAGGAGTTCACTATCTCTCTCTCTCTCTCTCTCTCTCCCTCTCTCTCTCTGTCCTCCTCTCTCAACTCTTCATTCTCTCTCTCCTCTCTCGTCACTCTCTCTCTACTCCGCTGCCACTCTCTCTCCTCTCTCTCTCTCTTGCCTCTCTTCTCCTCTCTCTCTCTCTCTCTGTGGACGGAGGGCTCAGGGGTTGTACTGTAGGAGATTTCACTATCTCTCTCGTCTCTCTCTCTCTCCCTCGTCTCTCCTCTCCTCTCTCTCTTCTCTCTCGCTCTCTGCTCGTCTTTCTCTCATCTCTCCCTCCTCTCCCTCTCTCTCTCTCCTCATCTCTCTCAATCTCTCTCTCTCTCTCTTTCTCTCTCTCTCCCTCCCTCTCCCTCCCTCCCTCTCTCTCATCTCTCTCATCTCTCTCTCCCATCTCTCTCACTCTCTCTCCTCTCTCCCTCCTCTCTCCCCTCTCTTCTCACTCTCCCTCTCTTCTCCATCTCTCTCTCTCTCTCTCACTCTCTTCTCCCTCTCATCACTCTGGTGGTCGAGGGCTCTGGTTGTACTGTAGAGTTCACTATCTCTCTCCCTGCAGACGGTGGCGTCCTTCTTATCAAGAAGAATTGCCGCTGCCTCCGTTTTTCACTCAAGACACACTTATCTGGGTATCCTTTAAATTGAAATTTACAAGGCTGATGGTTTTCCCGGGGAGCCGCAGGGCCCGCTCTCTGCACCTCCGGAAGGCCTGAGCCGACACAAACCGGATCTCTGCAAATAACACAAGAGTGATTATGCATTCCAGAGGAAATGAATGCTGTGAAATGTCCACAAAAGAATGTCCTTGTAAATTTTATGCCAAACACTTTCATTTCATAATAAAGTGAGCAGAAGAGATGGGAAGAAGAATGAGAACAGGATTTCTCAAACAAATTGATCCATGAGGCCCCGCCTCAGAAACTGGACCAATCGAACATAGGCAACCATTGCCACGGCACCATAATATATAACTGACCAGTCTAAAAAATTCTGTTTGGTCCCGTATTTACAGACATCATTCCAATAAAGATATTTCTGTATCACTTCAGCTGAGAAGACTAAATATTTAATATGAAGTAATGATAAAATTAATGTTGATGATGTCTTTTTTAAGGATTAAAAACGTTTCCAAAGTTATGCAGCTCTAATAAGGAATTTTGGAAAAAATAGCCATTTAAAAGTAACAGATTCTGAAAGTTAAAATCTTTAAGAATGTAAATCAATTTTAAAACAGTTTCTAATTGTCAAAATCTAAGAATGTAACCAATTTTTTTTAAAAGTAACAGAAAAATATCTTAAAGAGTAATAACCCAAAACTCTCCAAATGTAATAACACAGGTAAGAAGCAATTGTTTACAAGACTGTGGACCCAGCGTGGCTTTATCCAGTGTTTCAGATTTTTCTGTTCTGGAGTATAAGCATGAAAACTGGTGCATAAGTAAATTAGATAATTCCTCATTGTTGCATATTCAACATCAAATAACTTCTGAATGAAAAAACTGGAGATTATGTGACATCTACAAGTGTTAAATCTGCTAATCCTCGTGCAACGGTTGGATTTCGCGCACACGCCTTTATGGAGCCGTCAAACTGGACCATCATTGGATTCAAAACATTCCTCAAAATCACACTATTAAAAAACAACAAGATTTAGATACAATACTGTAAACTTTTACAATCAAACATTTTGTTAAACATTTCAAAAAAATTATATCTGAAAATAAGATTTATGAAAAAGTTTTTAAAACCATTTTTTAAAACAGTTTTGTTTTGGAACAAAATTTGCAAATATACAGTATATTTGACTTTTTTGCACTCTGACCATTTTTTTTTATACTTTTTTTTTATTGCTTTGAACATCGTAAAACTGAACAATTAAATGTTGCTGTAATAAAGAAAATGTTTAATTTCCAAATAAGGTTAAAGCTATTCCCCTAGTTCCCTAAAGACCTAGTTTCCCTAGTTTCATTCTCACTCACAGGGAAGAGAGAAACCAAACATAACAAAAACAAACCATCAAATAAATGTTTTTTTTATTTATTTTTTTTTGCTCTGTGAAGCTGCCCTTTGAAATCCAACATAAAAGTATTTGTTAAAAGCTCGGTATAATTAGATATCTAGAATATTGAAATGAAAGCTTATTTTACTATCTGCCTGACAAAGATTTTCATCTGTAATTTGTAAGTAATTCTGACCCCTGATTTGAGCTTTTTCAAGTGTGTTTGGAAATCGGGATTAGAAGCCCTTTTAGAGACACTATGCCCGTTAGAACTGTCGTTGAATTGCCTGACACATTAAATAAAAAGTTTTTTATTTGTGTCTGTACAGATCTATTTTGAATGGGCGGCCGCCTATGAGGGCAAATTGACCCGCGAACATCACAAAACGTAATAGTCATTTTGTTTGTATATGTTCCAAAACACATCAGCATGTTTGACACTTCGCATGTCAGATGTTCATCAAGATAAATGAGAAAAAAGCACAAAATATCAGAAAAAAACAAAGGTTATTTAAACCAGTTATTTTCCACAACTAGAAAATCTAAACGTCAAATTGACCATATGACAACATAACAGTTTAAACAGTAAACCGATTCAACTAATGCTGTTTTTTATGACCAATACCTGACAACAACTTATTGGTTACAAAACATATTTTTGTAACTTTTTTTTAATTTAAAGGTTCATATTAACCTTTTTGTTCGTCGTGCAATAAATAATAGGCAGATAAAGCCTATATGGCCGCATCTTGCGTCATCATTCTAATAGGCTATTTTGGACGAAAGACAGACAATTCCGTTCTCTAAATTTTCTTCCTTTGAGTCAATATTGAGTGTTTGCTAGTTGAACAGATCCTGTATTATGAAGAAATATGACATAAATGACATTTATTGAAGATTGAATCACTTCAACCGTCCCGACAGCGCCTCCTGCCCCGCCAGCTAAAACCTTTTTAAAACCCTAAAACAAAAAACTCTGATATTACACACTTAAAAAAAACATGCTCCACTAAAGCGATGTCACCGCGATTTTGTCACATACAGCAAACATCTCCTGACTATCCGCTGGCTGCCTGTCCCCTGACACACTGTAAAAGACGCGGTCTCTGCAGACACCCCCAGGCACCAACAAACTCTAACCGCACCACGAAACATAAACTGTATCCCGCCAATCACAGACAAAGAAGATTTTGGGGGTGGGGTTTGGGGGGTTAGATGGGCGCGCGAGGCAAAGACGTAAAAAATACATAGACGCCCTAATGGCCGCTTTGGAGCGTTGCTGCGATACGTCCGCAACGTGTCCGCCATTTTGCGGAGGGCAAGACTGCGCTTAGTGAACAACATGCAAGTAAACGGGTGAGCTGGCGGTTTTCCCTGGATAAAAACAATAACAAATTTACATTTATCCGCCCGATTTTCAGTGGTATGCACTGGTGTACGTTACTATTACTAATTAATTTATATAATAACCAAATACAACCAGAAAAAAAATGTTTCAGTCCTTGTTTTGTGAAAGAGTAATTCCCCGAGACCTGTTTCAATTGTGTGGTGATTTGTTCATGCCCCAAGCAAGGCGCAAAAACAGGGCATTTTAAATCAATTCCCGTAATGAGAGGTATGGTCAAGCTGCCCTCCTTGATATGGCGTCGCCGTTTGAGTACCGCTCCGCAGCCATAGGGGGTCTATGTATTTATTATATCTATTCGCGAGGAGGTGGAGGGAAGGGTCCAGCTATGCCTCCATTTGTTTGACAATACTTTAAGGGGTATTTGTAGTACTAATACACCTTCCGTATTGGTCAATACAGAGGCACATGAAATCAATAATACACCTTGTCAGAGTCAAAAAAGAAAATTCACTAGTAACCCCGCACTCAAAAAACAGCTTTCCGGCTTGACGTAAAGAAGAAATGTTCCGTTCCCGCGTTCTGGTTGGGCATTGCGGGCTGGACGTGCTGACGAGGATGTTGACGTACATGAACGTGTAATGGTTTTCAAGGAAATCTCAAATTGTTTTTTTCTGTGTTTTTTTTCCACTTTCATAAAACTTACCATGACATTTATCATCAAACATAAGTACAAACCAGATATTGGGGGGGACCATAAAACATATCTTACATGTAGAGTAAAACCTAAAACTCACAAACCATTTGTTTTCAACATATGAGATGTTCTTATGCACTTCTATTATCTAGTGATTGGACTTCAATGAGTCATGAAATATTTTAAAATCTATACAAAAGAAAATTAAATTAGGGTGTTAAAAGACCTTAGCTTTAATGTAATGAAACTTTCCAGTGAAGAAGATAATAACTTTAATGTGTTATCAAAAAAATCTGCGCCAGTATTACAAACCAAGAAGAAGATCATAGTCCTCATCTATTCTGATTATTTGTGATAAATGCATCAAAAACCATCATAGAAAACCGCTCCAAAAGTCTTCAAGAATTACAAAATAAATGAATGAGGTTTCAGATGCAAGATTATCAAAAGCAAAATTGGTGATGAAAATCTTTTTTAAAAACTTATTAAGAAATGCATTTTACAGGGATAATACCTGTGTTAGTATTTTTAATTGAGTTTCCTAACCTTATTTGGCTTATTTGGCCGAAATCCTCCCACTACTTCCACTATATAGTGAGCTCGGCCATTTATGTAGGTGCTGTCTTAATGTAAAGTGATGATTATTATAACCCTATATAGTCCATTCAAATGTTATCCCTGAATGCATTTTTTGAAAAAGTAGTGTACAACCATGGGCATTGCGCTTGATCGTAAAAAATGGCGTGAATGACGTCAAGGGAGCAGCGCGACTAGTACGAATATGTCATACCAAACATGTAAGTATGTTCTTCCTCGTTTAAAACTTATGAAATTGTAAGTAGTTCTACAATTTTTCAGAGAGCATGTATAAACGTTTGTAAGCACGTATTGCCCCATTACAGCAACAAATCATGCCTAACGACCCAGCTTGCTAACATTAGACCCTCTACAGTAATGAAAATATATGAAATATGTGTATTACTTTTATTTATGTTTGTAAGTTATAATCATGTGTGGAGTAACATCATTATAACAGAAAACGGTTTTAATTTACAATTTTGGAGAAATAAGCTCAAAATCAATTTAATGTAATTTTTTAAAAAAAATCTGTTTAGGTTAGCCCAGATTTTAGCTCATGGCTCGGCACCAGCTGAAAGATGATGACGCGTTTAAATAGTGTGCGAACAGTAATGACGTAATCAACGGCGCCGGAGAGACGATCGAGTAGTGTCCGAAAGTGGTGTTTTTCTATTATGCTGGTGAGCTCACTATATAGTGCTCAACTCCCTGCCTGTACATAGGGGTTTATGGAGTATGGTTTGATGGAGAATTCGGACACAGCCATGAAGCCGAGACACAACTGACGCTAGAACAGATGATTCAAGACAACATGTGTCCCCCGCGAATGTATTTCCTCCAATATAAATAATTTCTATTTAGAAACATATTCTTGTAGAGGGCGTGGAAGTAATTACCTTATTCAAAACAAGTGTACACAAGAATATATTGTCTTTGGACCAACCAAACAACATTTCATCAAATAGCTTCTGTGTTCAGTTGAAGAAAGAATAAACTTTACAGGGATATGGAACAACAATTCTTCAACACTCCAGTTGATAAAGTAAGTGTTATTTTCTTCAGAATCATTTAAACCTTTCCATTCATGGAGCCATAGTGTGTGTGGTGTGGTGTGTGTGGTGAGTGTGTGTGTGTGTGTGTGAGGTGTGTGTGTGTGTGTGTGATTTAATGAGGACACACATTTGTACAATTACATGTAAATAGGCTACACTGGTATTAACAACATAAACGTGTTTTAAATGAGGACATTTCATGAGTCCGCACAATTCAAATAGCTTAAAAACTAAAAAAAACTGTTTTATTAAAAATGCAGAATGTTTTCGTGTTTGTGTGTGTGTGTGGTGTGTGTGTGTGTGTGTGTGTGTGGTGTGAGTGTTGAGTGTGTGTTTTTCACGCAAGTGCCAAAACCTTTAACCAAGTATTCGTACAATTCGATGAAGAAATAATATTTATAATATATTTTTTAAAACTACATCTACATTTTCGGTCAAAAATGACCGCGCTCCAGAGGTTGATAAGTTGACAATGTAAGTGGTTTTATTTAATTATTATTATTGATGATCTCATCATTTACCCAAGAACGTGTCTGATGAATATTGCGCCACAAATGGCGCTAGTTTGCTGTTCACAGACCAGTTTGGTTTCCTGTCCGTGTTCTTCCACCCCTGCATTCCTGGACCGGATCAGGAGCGTCGGCCTAGCATGTTGTGAGTGTGTGTGTGTGTGTGTGTGTGTGTGTGTGGTGTGTGGTGTGGACAGCTCATGCAGGAGTCGCCAGAAACCTCCTGCGAGCTGAATTAAAGGAGTCAGTTGAGGGTGAAAATAGCAGTGCTGGATTCAAGAAGCAGTGAGACCATAATGTCCCCGCTGAAAAAAACCTGGCAGAGTTAACGCACTAGAACAATATTAGCGATGTTACCACACATCAAACAAGCTCTGATTAATGCCTGAGAGGCAGGACACAGTCGAAACGGAGGAAATCCGAGATAATTGTATGAATATATGTAAAAGCTCTAATGACCTAAAATCATTCCTGCACAATGAAGAGGCACTAGATGCGTTCGAGGAATCACAAGGTCAAATACCTGGGTTTGTGCTGAGGTTGTTTCTGTTGAGAAGCACATGCATCTAACCCCTGGTTTGAGTTCCAATATGATTCTATATGAAAAGTATGATAATTTAAGCCGTTTTATCTCAGGCTTAAAAGTTTAAAGGGATAGTATCACACCCAAAAAACTACATATCGTCATCAAACCTATTAATGTTGTTACAAACTCCCTGAATGAGTTTTCTTTCTCTGTTGAAACACAAAGAAGATACTTCCTAAACGCTTTTACCTTCTCTGATTTGTGTAAACCTACTTAATAATTTTTTTCCATGGCTTAATTTCAGCAAGTCTAGTACCGTACAGTTATGAGTTTTTTGTTTCATTCAAAATGCTTTTTTTCTTGATTTACCTTGAAAGAATGAAGTGAAATGTGACAAACATCCCCGTAGGTGTGGGTTCAATATAACATACCATGACAGATTAAAAATGTAATAATCTAATTATAAAAAAATATACAAGACAAACTAAAATATATTTCTTAATAAAATACAAGTTTTTCATAAAAAAATAATGGCTATTTTTAAATAATTTAAAAATAAACTATATTTGAGTTTGGCTTAATTAATTTAAAAAACCCCTTAATTAGATCAGTAACTATAAATAAAAACAGATGAAGCTTTTACAATTGATAAATAAATAAATCGTCTTTGTCTCTTTCAATTTTTTTTATCATTTTTTAATTTTGTGGCGCAAATCATTTTCTCTATATAATGTTGTGGCAACTATTATAAAAAACACTATTTCGTCAGCTGGCATGTGAAGTATATAAAACAAGTGTGTTAAACAACTAACCTGCTGGGTTGTGCCCCCCCCGCTCACCCACCAGATGTGTGCCCGGGATCTGGGCCGACAAAAAACCAATGTTGCAGTCTGGGCGCAGCCTTTTAATATGTTTTCCATTGGAAGTCAAAGGCAAACGTTAATGTTATTATACCACCATTCATCAAAATACTTCTTTTTGTTTCAACGGAAGAAAGGTTCGAACATCTTGAAGGGTGATAAATGAAATGATGACAGAATTTTCCATTTTGAGGGTGAACTTGTCCCTTTAAGGCTTTAAAGGTACAGTTCCCAAAAGCTTTGGTCCTGAATAAATCCTGCACGCCTTAAACTTTAAAATCATTATCCATAGTGAAGCTCATATGCTCTGGAACAGGTTCCAGAAGTGAAATCTAAAGAATGTACCAATTTTAAAAGAACAGTTTCCTAAAGATCCAAATATTTTAGATTGCATGTAATTTTATTCGTTTAATATCACTGATGTACCGATTATTGCCTTTTATTAATATTGAGAATTTACAGTTGTTATTTTTATAGGTGGTTATCCTCTTTTCCTTCATTTTTTTTTTCATTCGAGTGTGTTTAGGTTTAGTTTGTTTTGGTCATTTTATTAGTTATTATTTCATTTTTTATTTTAGTTTTAACATAAAAAGTTAAAAGTTTATTTTTAGTACATATACAACACAAAATGAAAAGCTGAAATAAAAATCAGACCAATATTTTATTTGATTAAAATTTATTTTCTTTTAAGATAATGGGAATTTTAAATAAAAGTAATGGCAAACCCAAGTAATTGTTTTGTTTTGGTGGTTTAGATCACCATTAATAATTTGAAAGTGTTAAAGTATTAGGGGGATTAACAGAAATAAAGTGAGTAATGATTCCTTTTGGACATCTGAACATCAGCATGTTGGACATGGATATGCCTGCAATCTTTAAGCAAGTACACAGATATTAATTATCTGTCAGCAAGAAGAGCGCGCGACCGAGAGCTGACGTCCACTGCTCACTGCCTGGCCTCGGTCCATTCCCGTGTTCTCTAGCTGCCGAATCTCGAAGGTGAAGAACTACTTTGTGTAATTTTATTAAAATGGTTACGCTTTAATTCAAAAAACCCTGTTCCTGAAATGAGTAAACGATTTTTTACAGGCTTTGTGACGTCACTTCAGAAAACCTTAAAACAAAACTTATTGAGAATATCACGTACCACTGAATTAGTTATTTTTATTTTGTGTAAAACATTTTTTTTCTCAACTTGACCCTCCATTTCTATATTAAATAATTTTTAAATAATAATAATAACACAAAAAATATATATGGTTTATTTTATGTTATTAATTATGTTGTTTTAAACGATAATGCGGCTTGGTCCTTATAGTTAAGGAGTTAAACAACTAATAATGTGTTAATGGCTGTTTGATAGTTTTGAAATTATTTAATAAAGTTAAACAAGGAAGAAGCGAACAGACACTCCAATACAGTAGTTCAACCTTAATGTTGGGTGGCTACCCCGCCAGAAAATCGACGAAGAAGAAGCCGACGGCCCGCGTTTCTTCCGGATGCGTCATCTCTCTGGCTCTGGCGCCCCTGCGTCATCAGGCAGCGCGCCCTGCCCTGTTTTACACCCGCAAGTTTTGTCGGTTCGTCGTGACCAGCGATGATTTAGCAGCGGTTCTGCGCGCTCCTCAGACGAGCCTGACCCCGGGCAACGAGCCGCTCACAACAGGTACAAGAGCACGCACGAGCTTGAAGAGCTTCTGGATCACAGCGATTCTGATGATGTCCCTTGATGTCCATACGATTCTCTCGCGTTCATACAATTGTTGACTATGTCATTGTGTGAGTGTGTGTGTGTGTGTGTGTGTGTGTGTGTGTGAAGTGTGTGTGTGTGGTGTGTGTGTGTGTAATGACCTCAATAACACAACACAATGACTCGTGTATTTTCTTTATATTTGTACATTATATTCTAGTATGAACATAAGTACAAGTATTTTAATAAATAAGTTTTTCGGCATAAGATTTATCTATAATATTGTAAATCTTAATCTAGAAATGTGAATGCCATGTCTTTCTAGATATTTGATGAATAGAGAAGTTCATAGAAAGAACAGCTTTATTACAATAAAATCTTTTGTCGACATTAATAAATGTCTTCACTGTCACTTTTAAACAATTTAATGGGCCCTGAATGAATAAAGTCATTTTTTTTTTCCTTTAAAAAAAAATTCTTACCTGAAGACTCTCACTCTCACACACAACACACACACACACACACACACACTGAATGTTTTCCTCCTCTGTTCGCACGCTCTCTACCCGCTGAGCCGGTCAGATGTTACTCTCTACGCTAAAAGTCGAACGGACGAGGAGTTTGAACTCCAGCTGGGTGACGTACTTCAGCAAACGCAGACCTGGACCCTGGAGCCTGCGCAAGGTGAAGAACACACACACACAAACACACACACACACTGATCCACACACACACACACACTGATCAACACACACACACATGATCACACACACACACGATCACACACAACAACACATATCACACACACACCCTGATCACTACACCACACACACACACGATCACAATGCGACGCACACACACACTGATCACACACTGATCACGGACACACTGATCAGCACACGCAACACACCCACACTGATCCCACACACACACACACACACACACTGATCACGCACACACACCGCTGAACTCACACACACAACGACACTGATCCACACCACACACACACACTGATCACACACTGTTCACACACACTGATCACACACACCCACACACCCAGATCACAGAGACAACACACACACACCACACACACCACAGATCACCCACACACACACTGACTCACACACACACACACTGATCTCACATGGACACACACACAACACACTGATCACACACACACACACTGATCACACACACACACACACACTGATCACACACACACACACACACACTGATCTCTCACTCACACACACTGATCTCACACACACAACACACACACACAACACACACACACACACACTGATCACACACACACACACTGATCACACACAAACACACACTGATCACACACACACACACTGATCTCACACACACACACACACTGATCTCTCACTCACACACACTGATCTCTCACTCACACACACTGATCTCACACACACACACTCTGATCACACACACACACACACTGATCTCACACACACACACACACACACTAATCTCACACACACACACACTAATCTCACACACACACACACACACACACACACTGATCTCACACACTGATCATCCGCCGCGTGTGAACCTGTGTGTGTGTGTGTGTGTGTGTGTGTGTGTTTTCTCTCCTCAGGAATGAACACTCTGATTGGATACGATCTCGTTCCTGAGCCGAAGATCTTGGCCTCGGCTCTGCGCGCCTGCAGGCGATTGGATGATCTCGCCAGCGCCATTCGCATCCTAGAGGCCGTCAAGGTGAGACAGACGAATGTGGGCGGGGCTTGATTTTATTTGTGGGGAATTGATTGGATGGTTGTGGTCTGCTATTGGCTGATCTCATGTGAGTGACAGGTTATAGCCCCGCCCACATTATCAGAGAAGAGATGCTGCAAGAGGAAATTTTGATTCAAGATTATTAAAACAATAATTATGTGCACTCATAAATCATTTAGAATAAACACTGCAATAACTGTCAATTGATTTCATGATGACTTTAAGTGTGTGTGTGTGTGTGTGTGTGTGTGTGTGTGTGTGTGTGTGTGAGAGAGAGAGCGAGAGAGTGGAGTGTGCGTGTCTGTGTCTCTGTCTTGTCTTTGTGTGTGTTTCTGTGTGTGAGAGAGTGAAGGAGTGTGTGTGTGTGTGTTTCTGTGTGTGACAGAGTGAAGGAGTGTGTGTGTGTGTGTTTCTGTGTGTGAGAGAGTGAAGGAGTGTGTGTGTGTGTGTGTTTCTGTGTGTGAGAGAGTGAAGGAGTGTGTGTGTGTGTGTGTTTCTGTGTGTGACAGAGTGAAGGAGTGTGTGTGTGTGTGTGTTTCTGTGTGTGACAGAGTGAAGGAGTGTGAGCGTGTCTGTGTCTCTTTCTCGTCTGTGTGTGTGTGTGTGTGTGAGAGAGTGAAGGAGTGTGTGTGTGTGTGTGTGTGTGTGTTTCTGTGTGTGAGAGTGGAGGAGTGTGTGTGTGTGAGCGTGTCTGTGTCTTTGTCTCGTCTCTGTGTGTGTGTGAGAGAGTGAAGGAGTGTGTGTGTGTGTTTCTGTGTGTGAGAGTGAAGGAGTGTGAGCGTGTGTTTCTGTGTGTGTGTTTCTGTGTGTGAGAGTGGAGGAGTGTGTGTAAGCGTGTTTCTGTCTTGTCTGTGTGTGTGTGAGAGAGAGTGAAGGAGTGTGTGTGTGTGTGTTTCTGTGTGTGAGAGAGTGAAGGAGTGTGTGTGTGAGCGTGTCTGTGTCTCTGTCTTGTCTGTGTGTGTGTGTGTGTGTTTCTGAGTGTGAGTGTGTGTCTATGTGAGTCTGTGTCTGCGTGTGTGTGTGTGTTTCTGTGTGTGAGAGAGTGAAGGAGTGTGAGTGTCTGTCTGCGCGTGTGTGTGTCTGTGTGTGTCTATGTGAGTCTGTGTGTGTGTCTGCGTGTGTGTG
>CM060633.1:38041053-38086053 GCA_030578275.1 Meda fulgida
CTATGTCCGACAAACAAACTTCATCTGGGCTCTGGTATCAACATGGCTTATGCTGTGACAGCTCTTCCTGTTGAAATTTTATCAAACTTTTATAAAGCAGCAAATAAAGTGTCCGATAGAAGTAGGCAAAATATTTAACAAAAATATGAGACGCCTGTGTTAAAGTCAATGGAGCGCTGTGAAAAAGTGTCGGACCTCTGTGGGAGCTTGATCTTGGCTGCGCTGTGATTGGTCAATCTACATTCTAGGGTGTGGCTTAGCCAAAGGCGAACTGATTTGTGCGTTTGTTCTTAAAGTGACAGCAGCCTAATATTCCTGCCTTCCACTCTGTCATTAATGTGAATCAAACAAAAGAGAAAATAACTTACTGCGCATGACTTAATAACTTGTTTTTAGCTTTAATAAGAATACATTTATATTGAATTAATGCAGTGAAGACTACGCAATATTTTATTTTGTACATTTGATTATTACATGTCTGTACTAATTCTAATTACATGTTAAATAAACCTATTTTACCTTAAAAACTTAGTTTAATTCATATTTTTTGTTATATTTTTTTCCTATTATTTGTAATTTGATTCTTTTTTATTTTTAATAAGAACATTTATTTTTAATAATTTTTAATGTACACAAAATAGCTATATCATGATGTATATCGTTATTGTGAAATAAGATTTTGAGAACTTTGAGAATTCAAAATTAAGAGCTCCAACCCATATTCAGTGTGCAAATGAACAAAGCAAAACTCCAAACTCTTTTAGTTGTGATATAGTGTCTGTCTAGTGTCTACATTACACTACTACATAATACTAGTTATAATATTAATCCCATGACAGTAATAGCCTTATATTGTAAAAGAAATGCACTGAAAAATAAAATAAACTTTCTTAATTAGTTTTGTACTAATTATTTGTAATTTGGTTCTTTTTTTCTTATTTTTAATAAGAATTATATTTGTAATAATTGTTTATGTACACAAAATAGGTATGTCATGATGTATATCGATATCGTGAAATAAGAATTTCTCATATCATTAAATAAGATTTTCTCATATCATTAAATAAGATTTTGGTCATATCGTGAAATAAGATTTTCTCATATCATTAAATAAGATTTTGGTCATATCGTGAAATAAGATTTTCTCATATCATTAAATAAGAATTTGGTCATATCGTGAAATAAGATTTTCTCATATCATTAAATAAGATTTTCTCATATCAATAAATAAGAATTTGGTCATATCGTGAAATAAGATTTTCTCATATCATTAAATAAGATTTTGGTCATATCGTGAAATAAGATTTTCTCATATCATTAAATAAGATTTTGGTCATATCGTGAAATAAGATTTTCTCATATCATTAAATAAGATTTTGGTCATATCGTGAAATAAGATTTTCTCATATCATTAAATAAGATTTTGGTCATATCGTGAAATAAGATTTTCTCATATCATTAAATAAGATTTTCTCATATCAATAAATAAGAATTTGTTGATATCGTGAAATAAGATTTTCTCATATCATTAAATAAGAATTTGTTCATATCATTAAATAAGATTTTGGTCATATCGTGAAATAAGATTGTCTCGTATTGTGAAGAATGTGTTCCTGTGGCCCAACCCTAGAGTATATAACAGCTGTGTCTGCAGAGCGACAGAGAGAGTCGGCCAGAAGAGTTCTGCAGAAGAGAGGCTTGAGTCCAGCGAGGACTCTTCATCCGCAGAGACACAAACCAAAGACGTGAGTCTAACCTGGTCCACAGCTTCTATACTTGATGCAAATGTAACATTTGATCCTCGTGAAGCATAATTCTGTTAATTATTACATCATATATAATTAATATAATATAATAATTATTATATCAATAATATATCATATTATTATTATAATAATTATTAATAATATATTATAATCATATATTATAATATATACAGGTGAAACTCGAAAAATTTGAATATGGTGCAAAAGTTATAATTGTGATGATTATGGCTTACAGCTTATGCAAACCCCAAATTCAAAATCTCAGAAAATTAGAATATTACATGAAATCAATTAAAAAAGGATTTTAAATACAGAAACGTCGGCCCTCTGAAAATTATAATCATGCATATATATATAGTTATATACTAAATATATTAGTTTCACCTTTTAATTTGAATGACTGAAATACATGAACTTTTGCTCGATATTCAAAATTTTCAAGTTTCACCTGTATATATATAACATATATAATGTATATATTATTAATAATAAATAATGATTACATGCAATAATAAATAGTAATGCACTCTATCACAGTGGATTATTTCAAGCCAAGTATTTTCACAATATAGATTGTATCAAAGCAGCTTCACAGTATCAATTAAAATAACAATGTTTGTTTCTTAGTGGAAAAAACCTCCACGTTTGGTACGGCTGATCAATGGTATTAATGCTTGGTTAATTAATTTGAATATGCCATATATTTCAGTGGTGTTTTCTCTGGTCTCTGCAGTGTGAAGTTTAATAAGGGATACGCTGCCTTGAGTCAGACAGGAGAAGATGCACTCGTCTCGCTGGACTCAGACAGGTGAGACTCCTGTTTGTTAGTTAAAGGCAAACCGGCTGGAAAACCTATTATTTGATCATCAATTCCCATGAAAGATCAGGGTTCTCATTTATACTGGGTTCGTATAAAGACTTTTTGATATTTTAGTCCTGGAAAACCCTTGAAAACAGCCATATTTATGAAGAGGTACTTAAAAAGTGCTTGACTTATTTATATTTAAAATATATAAAATTGCTGTAAAAAGCAGCAGTCCGGGTTTGAGAGGAAGCACCCCGCCAAACCTCGCGAGGATCACGGCTTGCTTTACGGCACGGCGTCACAGACTATGGCAAGCCGATTTAACTTATTCATTTTCAGGATATGAATCCTTGATATCAACAATTGAAAACTATAATTGTTGATATCTGTAATTGTATTTTCACTAGTGAAATGTCACCATAGGCTGCCATTCAAAATCAATTGTTGATATCAAGAATTGATTTCTTACTAGTTGAAATTCCAATTTCACATATCAGAAATACACTTCTTACTAGTAAAAACCTTTATTTTTGATATCAAGAATTCAATTGTCACTAGTGATAATGTTAATTTCTGATATCATGAATGTGATTGTTACTAGTAAGAAAGCCATTTTAGATATCTGAAATAATATTGATATCAGAAATACATCTTCAGAAATCAAAAATGAACATTTTTACTAGAAGCAATTAAATTGTTGATATCAAGAATAGACATTTCAGCTAGTATGGAAAGCCCTTTGAGCATTTATTCAATATCCTACTAGTATGCATGTATTTCATCTTACTAGTAAGACTTTTGTTCAAACTAGTTCGGCAAAATGGCGAACTAGTAGACCAAAAGTCTCAACTAGTTGGCTTTTTGACGAACTAGTGGCCATCTGGACCAAACTAGTAAAGCACAAAGGTGTACTAGTTAACTAGTGAGCAGCAAAACCTTTAACATGTTAACTAGTCAAACATAAATTCGGCTTACCGTGTTGGAACTTACTAGTTAACTAGTAAGGCAAAAATGGTCATTCTAATTAACTAGTATGAGCTAAAATCTCTAATAGTTAACTAGTTGATGCTTTTTTAGACCTTACTAGTTAACTAGTAAAAACATTTTAAACCTTACTAGTTAACTAGTGAAAGCCAAAATGCCCACTAGTTAACTAGTTGAACTGTTTTTTACTTTACTAGTTAACTAGTGACGCTCAAAATGTCTACTAGTAGTACTAGTGAAAGCAAAAATGCTGACTAGTTAACTAGTAGCACAAAATGCTAATAAGGGGGTGGTAGCGGCATATTTTAAACCTTCCTATTGGCTGTCCAGCAAGAATTCCCTCCTGCCAAAATTTAATCCTTTAAAGCCTGATTAACTTTTAATTTTGTTAACTGCCAGCTCATTGATTAATATCTATGCAGAAAAAAGTGTGAAACCTGTGTACTGTCAGATGAATCTTTAATCTTGCTTGATTTATTTTACTTTTTGCCTTTTTAACAATGAAACACCAAGGTTTTTCTATGTTTTTTTTTTCCTTTTGTATTGTTGGTGAGTAAATACATAGACGCCCTATTGGCCGCTTTGGAGCGTTGCTGCGATACGTCAACGCGTCCGCCATTTTGGGGAGGGCAAGACTGCGCTGTAAACAAATGCAAGTAAATGGGTGAGCTGCGGTTTTCCTGGATAAAAACAATAATAAAGTTTACAATTATCATGTACCTGGTGTACGTTAGTATTACTAATTATATAATGACCAAATACAACCAGAAAAAAATCCGAGACCTGTTTTCAATTGTGTGTTGATTTGTACAGCCCCAAGCAGCGCACGAAGCAGACATTTTTCTCAATTCCCGTAATGAGAGGTATGGGAAAGATGCCCTCCGCAATATGGCGGCGCCGTTGACGTACGCTCCAGCAGCCAATAGGGCGTCTATGTATTTCCCGGTGTTATGTCTATGGCTGTAACCGCCAACCGCGCGTCTCTAGTACATTCCCTGTTTATAACCGTTGCGTCGCACAAAACAGGCCCTGAAAGAGGCGTACGCCACCTCCCACGCTTAAGCTGGGATTTAACTTTAAGTTTACATCGTGTGTTTCTCCGGAATCTGCCAGCGCGAATGACGTATAATCCGATTGCTTGCTGCCGTTTTGCCGCTGAACCGCATCATAGCTCATTACCATAAAGTTGAGCTACTTTCAACTTTCTGATTGATGCTCAAAACGCCCAAAACGCAACGCCGATGGATTTGACGCTCCAGCTGAGAGAAGCCGCTTCCATTGAAAACGAATGACTTCCGGTAGCTTTGGAAGCTCAAGCCGGCGGCGGTGTGAACGTACAGTAAAGGTCCTTGCACACTGAGTACGAAATTTTGGCATGTTAAAACATAAATACGACCTCACACTATGTCAATCACGCTCGCACATGCCTCTGAAACTTTCGTCCGTCATAAAAAAAAAATCGGATCGGGTTTGATTTTCTTTGAAAAGTTAATGTTATGTTTGTACGTGGCATTGTAATTGTTTATGTATATCGTTAAATGCCCAAAGCAAACCCTCTATTTGTATTCTGTCAAATGAAAACAGGCCCTGAAAGAGGCGTACCTCCCACGCTTAAGCTGTGATTTATAAAAACACACTTGACAGGACAATTTGCTGCTTCAAAAGCACAGTTTTATAAACTCGATCATGCGTACGGACACACAGTTTGGCGACACCGATGGTGATCTGAGGGATTGCTGGCAGATGAAGGAAAACCACGTTAAATCCTCATTATGAGTCCTAATCATAACTAGACGTGTGTGAATATTCTGAATATTTTGGGCTTTTGGGTGCACAAACACTATTAGTAAGGATCCCACGCACAGTTTTATAAATGAGACCCCTGAGATGGAGAATGAAGTGTGTGTTGATGGATGGATTGAGTGATTGATTCGGTGTTGTTTGATTTCATCAGTGATGCGGAGCTGGATTGTTCATCTGGATATTCCTCAGCAGAGGTTAGTTAATGCATTTAAAGTGTTTGGGAAATGGGTAGTCAGTTGCCTGACTCAAATTAATATAGAATTAAATTATCAATTAAAAAAGTGTCAATAAAAGTTATCACAAGTACTAGAGATGGGCAACGATTAATCGCATCCAAAATAAAAGTTTGTGTTTACATAATATATGTGTGTGTAGTGTGTATAATTATTTTGTATATATATACACACACATGCATGTATATATTTAAAAAAATATTTTTTTATTAATATATAAAATATTTATATATAATATAAATTAGGCTATGAATAAATATATATACAGTACATGCAAATATTTCTTATATTGATGCGTATGTGTGTATTTACGTATATATACAAAATAATTATACGCACTACACACACATTATGTTGCCTATCCCTAACAAGTACAGTAAAATCTTATGTTGAGTGGTTGTGTTGTAGAGAAATGTTGATCTTGATGTGACAAGAAGCTGATATGGCAATACATTAAAATACAAATCAAATGTTCTCTTGTAATCAATACAATATAATAAAAAAAATACCTGTTTGATTTTATGAAAATCAAGTATGGTGTAAAGTCATTGTGAGTCTTGCCAAAATAAGACAATAACGATAACCAAAAGTTTATAAATTGTAATTTTCAGAGATATTTTTTTTGCAGCTGATGAATGATAAACATTGACAGCCAATCAGAATCGAGCTCGAGCATTTAAAGAGACAGACTACAAAACTGTAGCGCTAATAAAAATTAGATCGATATTGTGCGCTGGAGTGGACGTTTATGTGTTGTTCCTCATGTGTTCCTCATCCTCCTCATATGTTTCTCATGTGTTCCTCATCCTCCTCATGTGTTCCTCATCCTCCTCATGTGTTCCTCATGTGTTCCTCATGTGTTCCTCATGTGTTCCTCATCCTCCTCATGTGTTCTCATGTGTTCCTCATCCTCCTCATGTGTTCCTCATCCTCCTCATGTGTTCCTCATCCTCCTCATGTGTTCCTCATCCTCCTCATGTGTTCCTTATGTGTTCCTCCTCCTCCTCATGTGTTCCTCATCCTCCTCATGTGTTCCTCATGTGTTCCTCATCCTCCTCATGTGTTCCTCATCCTCCTCATGTGTTCCTCATGTGTTCCTCATCCTCCTCATGTGTTCCTCATCCTCATGTGTTCCTCATCCTCCTCATGTGTTCATCATCCTCATGTGTTCCTCATGTGTTCCTCATCCTCCTCATGTGTTCCTCATCCTCCTCATGTGTTCCTCATGTGTTCCTCATCCTCCTCATGTGTTCCTCATCCTCCCCATATGTTCGTCATGTTTTCCTCATCCTCCTCATGTGTTCCTCCTCCTCATGTGTTCCTCATCCTCCTCATGTGTTCCTCATCCTCCTCATGTGTTCCTCATGTTTTCCTCATCCTCCTCATGTGTTCCTCATCCTCCTCATGTGTTCCTCATACTCCTCATGTGTTCCTCATCCTCCTCATGTGTTCCTCATCCTCCTCATGTGTTCCTCATCCTCCTCATGTGTTCCTCATCCTCCTCGTGTGTTCCTCATCCTCCTCATGTGTTCCTCATCCTCCTCATGTGTTCCTCATCTTCCTCATGTGTTCCTCATCCTCCTCGTGTGTTCCTCATCCTCCTCATGTGTTCCTCATCCTCCTCATATGTTCCTCATGTGTTCCTCATCCTCCTCATGTGTTCCTCATCCTCCTCATGTGTTCCTTATGTGTTCCTCATCCTCCTCATGTGTTCCTCATGTGTTCCTAATCCTCCTCATGTGTTCCTCATCTTCCTCATGTGTTCCTCATGTGTTCCCCATCCTCCTCATGTGTTCCTCATCCTCCTCATGTGTTCCTCATCCTCCTCATGTGTTCCTCATGTGTTCCTCATCCTCCTCATGTGTTCCTCATGTGTTCCTCATCCTCCTCATGTGTTCCTCATCCTCCTCATGTGTTCCTCATCCTCCTCGTGTGTTCCTCATCCTCCTCATCCTCCTTGTGTTCCTCATCCTCCTCATGTGTTCCTCATCCTCCTCGTGTGTTCCTCATCCTCCTCATGTGTTCCTCATCCGCCTCATGTGTTCCTCATGTGTTCCTCATCCTCCTCATGTGTTCCTCATCCTCCTCATGTGTTCCACATCCTCCTCATGTGTTCCTCATGTGTTCCACATCCTCCTCACGTGTTCCTCATATGTTCCTCATCCTCCTCATGTGTTCCTCATCCTCCTCATGTGTTCCTCATGTGTTCCTCATCCTCCTCATGTGTTCCTCATCCTCCTCATGTGTTCCTCATGTGTTCCTCATCCTCCTCATATGTTCCTCATGTGTTCCTCATCCTCCTCATGTGTTCCTCATGTGTTCCTCATGTGTTCCTCATCCTCCTCATGTGTTCCTCATGTGTTCCTCATGTGTTCCTCATCCTCCTCATGTGTTCCTCATCCTCCTCATGTGTTCCTCATCCTCCTCATGTGTTCCTCATGTGTTCCTCGTGTGTTCTTCATGTGTTCCTCATCTTCCTCATGTGTTCCTCATGTGTTCCTCATCCTCCTCATGTGTTCCTCATCCTCCTCATGTGTTCCTCATCCTCCTCATGTGTTCCTCATCCTCCTCGTGTGTTCCTCATGTGTTCCTCATTCTCCTCATGTGTTCCTCATGTGTTCCTCATCCTCCTCATGTGTTCCTCATGTGTTCCTCATGTGTTCCTCATGTGTTCCTCATCCTCCTCATGTGTTCCTAATGTTTTCCTCATCCTCCTCATGTGTTCCTCATGTGTTCCTCATGTGTTCCTCATCCTCCTCATGTGTTCCTCATGTGTTCCTCATCCTCCTCATGTGTTCCTAATGTTTTCCTCATCCTCCTCATGTGTTCCTCATGTGTTCCTCATGTGTTCCTCATCCTCCTCATGTGTTCCTCATCCTCCTAATGTGTTCCTCATGTGTTCCTCGTGTGTTCCTCATGTGTTCCTCATCTTCCTCATGTGTTCCTCATCCTCCTCATGTGTTCTTCATCCTCCTCATGTGTTCCTCATCCTCCTCATGTGTTCCTCATCCTCCTCGTGTGTTCCTCATGTGTTCCTCATTCTCCTCATGTGTTCCTCATGTGTTCCTCATCCTCCTCATGTGTTCCTCATGTGTTCCTCATGTGTTCCTCATGTGTTCCTCATCCTCCTCATGTGTTCCTAATGTTTTCCTCATCCTCCTCATGTGTTCCTCATCCACCTCATGTGTTCCTCATCCTCCTCATGTGTTCCTCATCCTCCACATGTGTTCCTCATGTGTTCCTCATCCTCCTCATGTGTTCCTCATCCTCCTCATGTGTTCCTCATCCTCCTCATGTGTTCCTCATCCTCCTCATGTGTTCCTCATGTGTTCCTCATCCTCCTCATGTGTTCCTCATCCTCCTCATGTGTTCCTCATCCTCCTCATGTGTTCCTCATGTGTTCCTCATCCTCCTCATGTGTTCCTCATCTTCCTCATGTGTTCCTCATCCTCATGTGTTCCTCATCCTCATGTGTTCCTCATGTGTTCCTCATCCTCCTCATGTGTTCCTCATCCTCCTCATGTGTTCCTCATGTGTTCCTCATCCTCCTCATGTGTTCCTCATCCTCCTCATGTGTTCCTCATCCTCCTCATGTGTTCCTCATGTGTTCCTCATCCTCCTCATGTGTTCCTCATGTGTTCCTCATCCTCCTCATGTGTTCCTCATCCTCCTCATGTGTTCCTCATCCTCCTCATGTGTTCCTCATGTGTTTCTCATGTGTTCCTCATCCTCGTCATGTGTTCCTCATGTGTTCCTCATCCTCCTCATGTGTTCCTCATCCTCCTCATGTGTTCCTCATGTGTTTTTCATGTGTTCCTCATCCTCCTCATGTGTTCCTCATGTGTTCCTCATCCTCCTCATGTGTTCCTCATCCTCCTCATGTGTTCCTTATGTGTTCCTCATCCTCCTCATGTGTTCCTCATCTTCCTCATGTGTTCCTCATGTGTTCCTCATCCTCCTCATGTGTTCCTCATGTGTTCCTCATCCTCCTCGTGTGTTCCTCATCCTCCTCGTGTGTTCCTCATCCTCCTCGTGTGTTCCTCATCCTCCTCGTGTGTTCCTCATGTGTTCCTCATGTGTTCCTCATCCTCCTCATGTGTTCCTCATCCTCCTCATGTGTTCCTCATGTGTTCCTCATCCTCCTCGTGTGTTCCTCATCCTCCTCGTGTGTTCCTCATCCTCCTCGTGTGTTCCTCATCCTCCTCGTGTGTTCCTCATGTGTTCCTCATCCTCATCCTCCTCATTTGTTCCTCATGTGTTCCTCATGTGTTCCTCATCCTCCTCGTGTGTTCCTCATCATCCTCGTGTTTTCCTCATGTGTTCCTCATCCTCCTCATTTGTTCCTCATGTGTTCCTCATGTGTTCCTCATCCTCCTCGTGTGTTCCTCATCATCCTCGTGTGTTCCTCATGTGTTCCTCATCCTCCTCGTGTGTTCCTCATGTGTTCCTCATCCTCCTCATGTGTTCCTCATCCTCCTCATGTGTTCCTCATGTGTTCCTCATCCTCCTCATGTGTTCCTCATCCTCCTCATGTGTTCCTCATGTGTTTCTCATGTGTTCCTCATCCTCGTCATGTGTTCCTCATGTGTTCCTCATCCTCCTCATGTGTTCCTCATCCTCCTCATGTGTTCCTCATGTGTTTTTCATGTGTTCCTCATCCTCCTCATGTGTTCCTCATGTGTTCCTCATCCTCCTCATGTGTTCCTCATCCTCCTCATGTGTTCCTTAAGTGTTCCTCATCCTCCTCATGTGTTCCTCATCCTCCTCATGTGTTCCTCATCTTCCTCATGTGTTCCTCATGTGTTCCTCATCCTCCTCATGTGTTCCTCATGTGTTCCTCATCTTCCTCATGTGTTCCTCATCCTCCTCGTGTGTTCCTCATCCTCCTCGTGTGTTCCTCATGTGTTCCTCATGTGTTCCTCATCCTCCTCATGTGTTCCTCATCCTCCTTGTGTGTTCCTCATCCTCCTCGTGTGTTCCTCATCCTCCTCGTGTGTTCCTCATCCTCCTCGTGTGTTCCTCATGTGTTCCTCATGTGTTCCTCATCCTCATCCTCCTCATTTGTTCCTCATGTGTTCCTCATCATCCTCGTGTGTTCCTCATCATCCTCGTGTTTTCCTCATGTGTTCCTCATCCTCCTCATTTGTTCCTCATGTGTTCCTCATGTGTTCCTCATCCTCCTCGTGTGTTCCTCATCATCCTCGTGTGTTCCTCATGTGTTCCTCATCCTCCTCGTGTGTTCCTCATGTGTTCCTCATCCTCCTCGTGTGTTCCTAATGTTTTCCTCATCCTCCTCATGTGTTCCTCATCCTCCTCATGTGTTCCTCATCCTTCTCATGTGTTCCTCATCCTCCACATGTGTTCCTCATGTGTTCCTCATCCTCCTCATGTGTTCCTCATCCTCCTCATGTGTTCCTCATGTGTTCCTCATCCTCCTCATGTGTTCCTCATGTTCCTCATGTGTTCCTCATCCTCATGTGTTCCTCATCCTCATGTGTTCCTCATGTGTTCCTCATCCTCCTCATGTGTTCCTCATGTGTTCCTCATCCTCCTCATGTGTTCCTCATGTGTTCCTCATCCTCCTCATGTGTTCCTCATCCTCCTCATGTGTTCCTCATCCTCCTCATGTGTTCCTCATGTGTTTCTCATGTGTTCCTCATCCTCGTCATGTGTTCCTCATGTGTTCCTCATCCTCCTCATGTGTTCCTCATCCTCCTCATGTGTTCCTCATGTGTTTTTCATGTGTTCCTCATCCTCCTCATGTGTTCCTCATGTGTTCCTCATCCTCCTCATGTGTTCCTCATGTGTTCCTCATCCTCCTCATGTGTTCCTCATCCTCCTCATGTGTTCCTTATGTGTTCCTCATCCTCCTCATGTGTTCCTCATCCTCCTCATGTGTTCCTCATCCTCCTCATGTGTTCCTCATCTTCCTCATGTGTTCCTCATGTGTTCCTCATCCTCCTCATGTGTTCCTCATGTGTTCCTCATCCTCCTCGTGTGTTCCTCATCCTCCTCGTGTGTTCCTCATGTGTTCCTCATGTGTTCCTCATCCTCCTCATGTGTTCCTCATCCTCCTCATGTGTTCCTCATGTGTTCCTCATCCTCCTCGTGTGTTCCTCATCCACCTCGTGTGTTCCTCATCCTCCTCGTGTGTTCCTCATCCTCCTCGTGTGTTCCTCATGTGTTCCTCATCCTCATCCTCCTCATTTGTTCCTCATGTGTTCCTCATGTGTTCCTCATCCTCCTCGTGTGTTCCTCATCATCCTCGTGTTTTCCTCATGTGTTCCTCATCCTCCTCATTTGTTCCTCATGTGTTCCTCATGTGTTCCTCATCCTCCTCGTGTGTTCCTCATCATCCTCGTGTGTTCCTCATGTGTTCCTCATCCTCCTCGTGTGTTCCTCATCCTCCTCGTGTTCCTCATCCTCCTCATCCTCCTCGTGTTCCTCATCCTCCTCATCCTCCTCGTGTTCCTCATCCTCCTCATCCTCCTCGTGTGTTCCTCATCCTCCTCGTGTGTTCCTCATCCTCCTCGTGTGTTCCTCATCCTCCTCGTGTGTTCCTCATGTGTTCCTCATCCTCCTCGTGTTCCTCATCCTCCTCATCCTCCTCATGTGTTCCTCATGTGTTCCTCAGGTGCACCCGGACCTGAGCCGGCAGCTGCTGAAGGATGGATATCACCTGGATGAAATCCCTGATGATGAAGATCTGGACCTGATTCCCCCGAAAGCCTTGAGCTCCTCCGTCTGCTGCTGCGCTGATGTTTCTTCCTGCTGCGTGCAGTGATGTGTGTGTGTGTGTGTGTGTGTGAATGGATCAAAGAGTTCTGCCTAAGTTCTTACAGTGTCTTTAAGAACACAGTCATTAAGCCCTGCGGCGTTCATTCTGTAGGTAAAACGCTTGTTTTCGACCGTGCTATTATTCGTATCCCATGAAACTGTTTCGCATCCGTGTCATAAATCACCCTAAAATAAAAGTAAGTAGTTATATTTAAAGTCCCCCTGTGGTGAAAATCCTGCTTTTAATGTTGTTTATATGTCTATACCACATAAACACCACGTTTATTAATATGCTTTAAGACAAAGCATGTGTAATTCATGAGTCGACAGCATTGCTGAGTATTTTCTGCTTAAAACTGCAGTGAACCAAAGACAGTCTCAAAAACACGCTTTGAAATCGCTGGTGTTTCTGACGTCACAAACGACCTTGTAACCAATCAGATCAACGTGTGCTCGTCAACCAGTGGATCTCTGAGCGAGTGAGTGGAGGCGGGGCTCATTTGCATATTCATAGAACCGCGCATACTAAATGGCTGTCGAGTTACAATCAAGATATTTTAAGACATTAAGAAAAAAATTTAAGGAATTTCTTTTTAAAAATGTCATTTTGGTGATCAAAGATGAGTTTTAAGGGATAAAATGATTGACTACAGGGGGGACTTTAAAATTATGCATAGAATCATAACCACAGCAGTAGTAAGATGTTTTGCACTATTATTTTATTTCTTCTTTATGTTTATTGATAACACTTTACAATAAGGTCTCATTTGTTAAGATTAGTTAATGTTTATGTTAGTTAACAGTGCAATAACTAATGTAAACAAATACAACTATATGTATTCATAAATGTTGAGATTGACATTTAGTAATATTATTAAATGCTGTAGAAGTCCATGTTAACCTTATTGTTAAGTATTAACATTTTATTTATCCCGAATTCTCATGAACGTAATGCCAAAGATCTCATTCTCATGACTGTAATCATGTCATAAAACAATATTTAAATTGTCAATTATTTATACATCATGGTAGTATTTGTTGCGCTGCCTTTGCACTGAATAAACATCTTTCACAAACGCGTATTACAGTTATGAAACACCATTGATCACCATTTCTTTTTGGGGTGAAATATGATTAGGATGCGCTTGAATGACATTCATATTTGACTAGTGATGTGTTTCTTTATTGTCATATAATCATCATTTTGCTCAAGAAAGCGACTGTTTATGGCTGATGTTTCAGAAAGGAACAAAAGTGGGATCTGAAAGAAAATAAATTACCCATGATTCTCCAGTGCAGCGTTTGGGGAAGCGCAGTGTTACTGATATTGAGAAAGCTGACACTACTTTACAAACTGTTGAGCTAAACAGGAAGTGTGTGTGTGTGTGTGTGTGTGTGTGTGTGTGTGTGTGTCAAGCTCGTGTATATGTTTGGAGTTTCAGGACTCTTTTGAAAAGTGTTTATTAACTTTTTTATATTTTCTCCCTGTAAACATGTACTTTGAGCACTAAAGCTTTATGAGATCTGTCTGATTTTATGTTTCTCTCTGATAGAAAGATGGATTTTTTTATAACATGAAGTGAGACGACGTGAGTTGTTACTATAGTTAAACACTTGCTGTGACATATAAATATGTTATTTTGTATTTAAAATGGCATAATCGACAATATTGTATCTGCCCTTTAAATATTGCAAAACATTGGATTGAGTATTAGAAATCTGCTGTGTGTGTGTGAGAGAGAGAGAGAGAGAGAGAGAGAGAGAGAGAGAGAGAGAGAGAGAGAGAGAGAGAGAGAGAGAGAGAGAGAGAGAGAGAGAGAGAGAGAGAGAGAGAGAGAGAGGACAATCTTCAACACTATGCAATTCTTCACTTTGTAGCCACCGCAAACAAGTTACTGACTTTAACATGCAATAACTTTTATTTTGTTGTAAGAAAATATTATTTGTATGTATCAATGTTTTGTGAAATTAAAGGAAACACTTAAACGTTGTCTGCGGTGCTCATTATAAACTGTCGAGCTGACAGATAGATATTAACATTATTGGCTTGTGTATAACGCCATCAACTGAGCTGTGTAGTTGCACCGACTGCGCATGTCCGCCAGAGGCCGCTGCTGGGACAGTTACTCTATTGACTGTCATTTATTCTTTTTTTCTTTTGACTGTCATGCGTTTGATTATTGCACTTGAAATCATATCAGTGGCTTTTGAACCAATAAAACATGCTGTAATGAGAGCCTTTCATTAAATAAAACAGAAAAAATAGTCCTTCATTAATGTCCTCCTTTCAGCATTTCTCATTATCAACAGATACAAATAATCACACTTTCATATGATTTTCAGATTCAAAACTCAAAATATTCCAGGAAATGCTCTCTATGTAGGAGGTTAACTAGGTTAAGAAACAGCCATAGTGTGTTCAAGCAATAAATAAAGTGTGTGTGTATATATATATATATAGTTTTGGTTACACTTTATTGTAATGTGTCGTTGTTACACTGTAATTATATATTTAAGTACAGAGTAATATTAAACAACTACATGTACTATAGCTTTAGGGTAGGATTAGGGTTTGGTTGAGGATTAGTTGCATGTAATCATGTATAATTTACTGTTATTACTGTGGTAAACACATGTAACAAGGACACTGTGTTACCATATTATTTTATTATAGAAGCATCTGGTTTCTAAACATTCTTTAAATTAGTTTATATTTGTAATTTGTTGTTTTCCGAATACCACCACATGCTTTATTCCACCAGTGTGTGTGTGTGTGTGTGTGTGTGAGATTGGCAGATGCGCGCTGTGAACTCATTCCGCGCATCGCGTGCAGGTCGCGCGCGCTCGCTCTCGCGAGGTGGGTGCGCGCGGCGCGTCGCGGAAACGCCAGAGAGACGCGAGCGGAGCGGAAGGGACTGGAGCTGATTCTACAGGGAGTTGAACGCGTTGAACGCTGGGCGTCTCGGAGTGTGTGTGTGTGATCGCGGTTCTGCTCGTTTTAAACGGAGCGCACTGGAGTGTCACGCGCTCGCTCGCCGGAGGAACGGGAAAGCGCCGCCGGTGCGCGTGCACAATTCACCGAGGGTTACCGAGTGAAAGAGCCGAGAGGAACGGAACGGGACGGAGGAATGGTAGAGAACAGCGGCAGCAGCAAAACACAGATGGTGAGTCCGTGTAACTTAGTTGAAATGTTCATAATGTTGCTCAACTAGTCTCTCAGCTGGTGAACTCGGTTAAACATACTCATAAATGAGTGTAAATCAGTCTGACACACTGTATCATCATCATCATCATCATCGCATCTGTATGTGTTTGTGTTTCTGTTGTTTTTATATTCAACTGCCCTGCAAAAAATGCATATTCGTATTCAGCTTGTCTTGTTTTTAAATTAACATATAAACATCGTTAAAACAAGTTATCATGAAAATAGTAATGTACGTTTGCAGTGAATATTTAAGTGTTATTTTTTTGTGGAATTTTAATTCTTTGACAGATATTGTTTGTGCATTGTGGTAAAAACGTGAAATTATTGTGCATATATAAACGACGCACTTCTGCTTATAAAGTACATGTATTTTGAGGGTATTTATGACAAGAGAAAAATGATAAATATAGATATTTGTGCTGCTTTTCTGTCCCCACCCTTTAAACCCCACACAAACACTCCGTCCTGCTGAGATTTTCATTATTAGTCCCTTTATGAAGCTGTTTTTGTCTTGGTGACCCACAATGGCGGTGATTTCAGGTTTTACTATCATTGTGGTCACACACACACACATATAAACACTCTCACACACACGCGCACATACACACACACTCACTCTCACTCTCACATGCACACACACACAAACACTCACTAACACACACACACACACACAAACACACACATACATACAAACACTCACTCTCACACACACAAACACTCACTAACACACACACACACACACACACACACACGCATATAAACACGCACACACAAACACTTACTATCACACGCATAAACACACACACACACACCCACAAACAAACACTCACTAACACACACACACACACACACACACACACACACATGCATATAAACACTCATGCACACACATGTAAACACTCTCACACACGCGCGCACACACAAACACTCACTCTCACACACGCACACACAAACACACGCATATAAACACTCGCACACACAAACACTCACTCTCACACACGCACACACAAACACACGCATATAAACACTCATGCACACACATGTAAACACTCTCACACACGCGCGCACACACAAACACTCACTCTCACACACGCACACACAAACACACGCATATAAACACTCATGCACACACATGTAAACACTCTCACACACGCGCGCACACACAAACACTCACTCTCACACACGCACACACAAACACACGCATATAAACACTCATGCACACACATGTAAACACTCTCACACACGCGCGCACACACAAACACTCACTCTCACACACGCACACACAAACACACGCATATAAACACTCATGCACACACATGTAAACACTCTCACACACGCGCGCACACACAAACACTCACTCTCACACACGCACACACAAACACACGCATATAAACACTCGCACACACAAACACTCACTATCACACGCATAAACACACACTCTCACTCAAACACACACACACACACACACACACGGTGCCAGATGCATCTGAATGCGCAAACACACTGTTTTCATTAGGGGCCTCTGCTTTGATCCACCGCTGAACTCTTTTAGTCACATTATATTCCCTTAAACCACATCAATATATATATATATATTTTACTGAAGTATGAAACTAATCTGTAGATTTGACACATTGCATCAAGCTTGTTTTGTTTAGATATATAGATAAATGGTATTAACCAGTTGTTATACTGTAACCTATAAATCCTCATCATGATTTACACTGTCAGATCTTTTATGCTTTACTGTCAGATTTGTTTGTAAATCTGCAGGTTTAGCAGGACAGACGAGTTAAATCATCTGCATATCTCTAACTAACCTGACGGCTTCAGTTCTGCAGCGCAGTGTTCGATTCTCATGCAGGAAAACTAACTCGGATATCTAGGATTATTTTTATGATTTAAATTGATTTTTATTTTTTTCATGTGCATTTTTGGGCGTCAATCATATGTGATTGTTTTCAGTCGAGATGTGCTGTATTTTTAAGTTCAAGTAAATGCTGCTTATGACTTGATGAGATATGACACATGATTGCATGTATTTAATGTACTGTATTTTATTGTATTAGTAGACTGATATATTACAATAATGATCAATAACTGCATGCAGTTTTGCTTATTGTCATTCTAATGTCGGTTCCATATTTATTTTGCTGTCAGATTGTCAACAGATGATTGACAAGACATTTCATGCTTTCAAATGTTTAAAAACAATACATACAAAATGCATATTAATTTAAATTCAGGCATTAAATTCATATTAATTTAAATGATGAAATAATCATTTTTCTGGATCTCTTCTGGAAATACCAGCCATTAAAAACCCATTTCAGTATTAATAATTACCATGACAATTAGCCCACCATATAAATAAGAAGTTGCATTTTTAGCAATGCATCTGTATATGAATCAGAAAAGCATATTTATAGATGATTCGATCTTTGTCAGCGCAGTCTTGCGTTATTGACTGTGTTTGCATACTGTGCATCAATAATGTGATTATTAATCAGAATGAATCACTCCCGTTTACATGCAATCTGCATTATTTGGATTATTCTCTGATAATTGTGATTATTTTGACCACCATTATTCACAAACCTCTGCATGATATTATGCCATGATGAGCTCAGTTTCTTCATCACCCCTAAACTGCACATGCACACTTTGTTTATAGTGGAATAGATGCGATTAAAGTGTTTGATGCCTGTTTATCACACCATGTTTTACTATGATTATGGTTGCTCCGATTATGAGCTTAATTGCATGCGTTTGATCTTATTATTGTGTTTACAATGTTGCCTGATGAATCTGATTATAATTGCATTATGAGGGTGCAATGCAAACCATCAGCAGAATTTGTAACAACGGCCAAATGTTTGTTTGCTAAACAAAAGTGCATGCATGTGATCAATGAAGGCGAGGTTCTGCGGACCCATAACAGGCTTTTCATGTTGCCAAAACATTTGCAGCTCAAAGCGGTGGTTGATTATGATTTCTCTGTTGTAATTTTAGTGCGTGTGTAATGTTGCTGAGCATAAACATCTGCAGAGCTGACGCTCAGTTCAAAGCAAAGGGAGATACTTGCTTTTCAGGAATCACTTTTTAAGGACTACAAATGAGCTTCTTCGCGGGTTGGTGACATCACTAACCCTAAAATTTACATAAACCCCGCCCCAATTTATAGATTATCATGACAGAATATGCTAATCAATGACTTGAAGATAGTTAACTCCACATCAGATACATAAATTCATCAACTAACCATTCAGAAATGTTGTCACTTTTACTTTTTTTTTTTTAACCTTTATTTTTACAGGCAAGTCATTAAGAAGTTCTTATTTACAATGGCGGCCTGACAAGTGGAATAACCACTTAGGGAAAGGGAAATAGGGCTATAATAAATACAGTACATTAGTAATACATACAGGTTAGCAATTACATAAAGGTCGTGTGTGATGCGTGCAACATTTTTGAGGGAACTATCCCTTTAAGTGCAAATCCACGAAGCCTCTGTACAAATAATCACCATGATGAACAGCCTTGTTATCATTTTTAACTTATTTCACATTCAATACACATGCACGAAGTTCAAAACAAGAAGGGTATAGCCGTATGAAAAAAGAAAACGTGAATACCACGGCTACTTGCATTGCTCTGCGGTTGTCCTGTCAGTAGCGCGGTACTACAATATTGTGGTTATCGCGACCGCGCTAGTAGATGCACCCGGTTATAGCACGTAAATAGCTCTCAGATTAAAGCTGTGCTGTAGTTTGAGTGTTGATGTCTTCTTCTGTCTCTCAGGAGGCCGGTTTGGCGGGTGGCCTGAAGCTGGAGGCCATGATGGAGCATCTCCAGCGCCAGCAACAGGCGCGTGTGGAGACCGAGCACAAGGAGCGAAGGCTTCGAGAAGCTCATATCATGTACGCGCAACAGGTCGCGGCTCAACAGGCCATACTAGCCGCCGCTAGGGCTTCTGGAGCCGGTTTCATGAGCAGCGGACAGCTCTCTCAACTCTCTCTCGTCTCCAATCAGAGCAGCGTCGAGGACGAGCGCGGCCGAGATTCAGATGATGATGATGATGAGATGATGGAGGGTGATGAAGGCAGCGAGGAAGACGAGCGGACGCCGAGTGGACTGGAGATTCTCAGGAAACAGACACTTGCGCTTCAACAGGGATCCGTACGTTTACCCGGACGCCCGATCGCAAGCTTCCCGGAGCCCAGAAGAGACGCGGCGCCCGCCGTCAGGGTGAAGCAAGAACCCGAGGACGATCTCTCGCCCGCCGAACGCCCTTCTGCCGCGTCGCCGAACGCACACGCGGACTGGAGCTACGACGAGCACTTTAAAGTGGTAAGAGAGATTGAAGCTGTGCACCGCAAACAATGATGTTCTTGTTTTCCAGCAAACATAAACGTTCTTAAATCAAGATGCATTTACTGGAGAAGAAGCAAAATTACTGAAGATGTCAATCTTGTAAAGTGAAAAAATGTATCGAAATTAAGTAAGTTTGTGCTTGAAACAAGAACAAATTTCTGCCAGTGGGGTTTTCTCTTTGAATTTAGATTTTTGACCCCAATGGCAGATATTTGTTCTTGTTTCAAGCACAGACTGACTTAAAGTCCCCCTGTAGTCAATAATTGTATTCATTAAAACTCATTTTCATCACCAAAATGACATATTTAAACGTTTTTCCTTGAAAAATGTCTTCATGCCTAAAATATCTTGATTGCAACACCCATTTAGTATGCGCGGTTCTATGAATATAATAATATATAGCACACGTTGATCTGATTGGTTCACAGGGTCGTTTGTGACGTCAGAAACACCAGCGATTTCAGTGTTTTTGAGACTGTCTTTGGTTCACTGCAGTTTTAAGCAGAAAATACTCAGCAATGCTGTCGACTTATGAACTCACACACGCCTTTTCTTAAAGCATATTAAAAACACTTGGAGTCAGATAAAATAAACTTAATTCAGAGGGAAAACAAGATTATTTTTCTGAATTCATTGACAGATTAAAAAATGTCTTGCTTTAAGCACAAACTTACTTCATTTTGATACATTTTCATCAAAAAAGAATTAATAACTAACACAATTTTGCTTCTCCAGTAAATGTATCTTGATTTAAGAACGTTTAGATATTTGTGCTGGAAAACAAGACAGAATTATATTTTTTTTCTCCAGTGCATTCACGATGTGTCAGAACAATGAGTTCATATATGTTAAATGCTATTAATAATAGTATATTAAACAGAAACTTTCTGCCACTTTGGTGGATTTTCCATGATAATCGAGTTCAAGCAACAGTTTTGTCAATGTGAAGTTCTCATAATGGCAGTGTTTATCACTATATCTGTTGAGGAAGGATTGATGAGTCCATCAGTGGGTCAGTTACTCGTGATTTCTCCCTCTCGTCCTCCTCGTGCGAGTGTTTGTCTGTGATCACGTGTGTGTGTGTGTGTGTGTGTGTGTGTGTGTGTGTGTGTGTGTGTGAGTGTGTGTGTCGCTGGCACAGAGCCGGACGCTTCGCTGGACTTATTTGTTCTCCTGCCAAACGCTGAGTCGACTTTGGCCGGCATCCAGACTGTGTAAAGAGACATTTGGCTAAATTTTGTCAGTTCACACGTGGGAGTGTTTGTGCACGCGTGCAGTGTGTGTGTGTGTGTTACGAGTAGCACAGTAGCAGCGGCGCTATGATCTGCAACATAATGCCAGTTTCCTTCAAAACGTATTGATTCGAATGGGAACGAGGTTTTGTGAAAGTGATTCTCTGACATGCTGCTAAAATAATGTGCAAATCTGAACTTCTAATGCAATGCATCCTTTCCACAGTCCCACAATGCATCTTGAATGTTTTTCCAGTGTGCAGGCACCCTTAATGTCATCATGCAATGCATTTGCAACCATTTTGCTTAGATGATTTGTGAAGCCGAATTAATTAGGCATATACTGATGCCCTCATGTCAGGATACGATATTACTGTGATACTCCAAGACAAAATGTAGCAAGAAATGTACCGTTGATTAAAATGCTAAATTTGGTTTTACATTGTGTGTGTAAATGAATATTCTTGAACTCAGTGCTGAAACCCAAAGCACAGGACAATATAGACACCAGAGTAACAATATTCATGATTCATGAAACAGAATTATTTCAGAAGAAAATGCTTGATCTCTGTCACTGGCTAGATGTATTTAAACTTTTACTGGTGACAGCAGACATCTGGCATTATCAGGACCCATGAATATTCCCACATTGCATTATTATACATTATATAGTAGTTTAATGTAGTACTAACACTAAAACTCTGTAAACTTGAATTTGTTTCTCACACAGTCATTTTAATTTTGGGGGATCTATACACAATACAGATTGATGCATTTTTGTATTGCAATATATTGTGACACGATATATAGTTACACCCCTAGAATAAATACATTTTACATGTATGTTGATTCCGTCCATAATATAATATGCACTGATGCATCGATCACAGTAAAAGCAGAAACACGAGTTGAATAGACAGTGAATCGAGTCAGTTTTGATTTGAGACGGACTGAATGTGAGTCTGTTGACGTCTTGCTGTGAATCCGGCGATCTGTCAGGAGCTTGAAGAGCCTCTGATGTGATTAAAGGCCTGGAGCTGCTTATTTATAGAGGCAACATCCATTCTACTTTCCCAATATAGAACAGCAGTGTGGAAACACACAATCCTCACAGCGGAGAGAGAGAATAGTGGATAATACAAAGATTCCTAAGTCCTACTTATGATTTTGGAAGTCAGAATTATGATGCAATGTTTCAAGCTGATTTTGATTGGATGCATTGAGCGATTTCATTTATCTTGCTTTATATATCATGTATATATACATTGCTATGCATACGTTTAGACACCCATGCTAAAGTTGCCTAAAAAGAGGAATAAAAAATCATCTTTTAGAAATTGATCTTAATGCCTTAATTTAAAACATGAGGAAAAATCCAACCTTTAAGGACACCAATTTTCTTTGTGAATGAATAATGTAAGATAAATAAATAAAGGTTCTTCCTTAAAATACAGCGTGCATTAGTTAGCTAAATCCCCATAGAGGCAGCAGATTTTTATTTTTAAAGGCCAGTTATTTCATGGATCCGGGATACTATGCAACCTGATAAAGTTCCTGTGGCCTTTGGGATTAAAATATCCCACATCCTCACACACCCTTCACCACACCTAGAGATCGGGATGGGGGACTTTCCATAAGATCATCTCTCAATGCAAATCAAACCAGCTATTAGGCTAACTGAGATACAGCCATGCCAATCTCGTGGTCTTTTCTCAGAATTGCTTGATATAAAGTCAGAATTGCGAGATATAAGGTCAGAATTGCGAGATATAAAGTCAGAATTGCGAGATATAAAGTCAGAATTGCGAGATATAAAGTCAGAATTGCGAGATATAAAGTCAGACTTGCGAGATATAAAGTCAGAATTGCGTGATATAAAGTCAGAATAGTGAAATATAAAGTTAGAATAGTGAGATATAAAGTCAGAATTGCGAGATATAAAGTCAGAATTGCGAGATATAAAGTCAGACTTGCGAGATATAGATATAAAGTCAGAATTGCGTGAAATATAAAGTTAGAATTGTGAGATATAAAGTCAGACTTGCGAGATATAATGTCAGAATTGCGTGATATAAAGTCAGAATTGCGAGATATAAAGTCAGAATTGTGAGATATAAAGTCAGAATTGTGAGATATAGTCAGAATTGTGAGATATAAAGTCAGAATTGTGAGATATAAAGTCAGAATTGCGTTATATAAAGTCAGAATTGTGAGATATAAAGTCAGAATTGTGAGATATAGTCAGAATTGTGAGATATAAAGTCAGAATTGCGTTATATAAAGTCCGAATTGTGTGATATAAAGTCAGAATTGCGAGATATAAAGTCAGAATTGTGAGATATAAAGTCAGAATTGAGAGATATAAAGTCAGAATTGAGAGATATAAAGTCAGAATTGAGAGATATAAAGTCAGAATTGAGAGATATAAAGTCAGAATTGAGAGATATAAAGTCAGAATTGCGAGATATAAAGTCAGAATTGCGTGATATAAAGTCAGAATTGCGAGATATAAAGTCAGAATTGTGAGATATAAAGTCAGAATTGAGAGATATAAAGTCAGAATTGAGAGATATAAAGTCAGAATTGAGAGATATAAAGTCAGAATTGAGAGATATAAAGTCAGAATTGCGTGATATAAAGTCAGAATAGTGAAATATAAAGTTAGAATAGTGAGATATAAAGTCAGAATTGCGAGATATAAAGTCAGAATTGCGAGATATAAAGTCAGAATTGCGAGATATAAAGTCAGACTTGCGAGATATAAAGTCAGAATTGCGTGATATAAAGTCAGAATAGTGAAATATAAAGTTAGAATTGTGAGATATAAAGTCAGACTTGCGAGATATAATGTCAGAATTGTGTGATATAAAGTCAGAATTGCGTGATATAAAGTCAGAATTGCGAGATATAAAGTCAGAATTGTGAGACATAAAGTCAGAATTGTGAGATATAGTCAGAATTGTGAGATATAAAGTCAGAATTGTGAGATATAAAGTCAGAATTGCGTTATATAAAGTCAGAATTGTGAGATATAAAGTCAGAATTGTGAGATATAGTCAGAATTGTGAGATATAAAGTCAGAATTGCGTTATATAAAGTCCGAATTGCGTGATATAAAGTCAGAATTGTGAGATATAAAGTCAGAATTGAGAGATATAAAGTCAGAATTGAGAGATATAAAGTCAGAATTGAGAGATATAAAGTCAGAATTGAGAGATATAAAGTCAGAATTGAGAGATATAAAGTCAGAATTGCGAGATATAAAGTCAGAATTGCGAGATGTAAAGTCAGAATTGAGAGATGTAAAGTCAGAATTGCGTTATATAAAGTCAGAATTGCGTTATATAAAGTCAGAATTGAGAGATATAAAGTCAGAATTGAGAGATATAAAGTCAGAATTGCGTTATATAAAGTCAGAATTGAGAGATATAAAGTCAGAATTGAGAGATATAAAGTCAGAATTGTGTGATATAAAGTCAGAATTGTGTGATATAAAGTCAGAATTGAGAGATATAAAGTCAGAATTGAGAGATATAAAGTCAGAATTGAGAGATATAAAGTCAGAATTGCGTGATATAAAGTCAGAATTGCGTGATATAAAGTCAGAATTGCGAGATATAAAGTCAGAATTGCGTGATATAAAGTCAGAATTGCGAGATATAAAGTCAGAATTGCGAGATATAAAGTCAGAATTGCGAGATATAAAGTCAGAATTGCGAGATATAAAGTCAGAATTGCGAGATATAGTCAGAATTGCGTGATATAGTCAGAATTGCGAGATATAAAGTCAGAATTGCGAGATATAAAGTCAGAATTGCGAGATACAAAGTCAGAATTGCGAGATACAAAGTCAGAATTGCGAGATACAAAGTCAGAATTGCGTGATACAAAGTCAGAATTGCGTGATACAAAGTCAGAATTGCGTGATATAAAGTCAGAATTGCGAGATATAAAGTCAGAATTGCGAGATATAAAGTCAGAATTGCGAGATATAAAGTCAGAATTGCGTGATATAAAGTCAGAATTGCGAGATATAAAGTCAGAATTGCATGATATAAAGTCAGAATTGCGAGATATAAAGTCAGAATTGCGAGATATAAAGTCAGAATTGCGAGATATAAAGTCAGAATTGCGTGATATAAAGTCAGAATTGTGAGATATAAAGTCAGAATTGCGTGATATAAAGTCAGAATTGCGAGATATAAAGTCAGAATTGCGTGATATAAAGTCAGAATTGCGAGATATAAAGTCAGAATTGCGAGATATAAAGTCAGAATTGCGAGATATAAAGTCAGAATTGCGTGATATAAAGTCAGAATTGCGAGATATAAAGTCAGAATTGCGAGATATAAAGTCAGAATTGCGTGATATAAAGTCAGAATTGCGTGATATAAAGTCAGAATTGTGAGATGTAAACTCGCAATTGTGAGATAAAAAGATGCAATTATCTTTTAAAATGTTTTATTCTGTTTTGGAAACAAGCTTATATAGAAATAAGTCATATCATGTTTGCGAAAGCACTGCATGATGACATTAAGAGTCAGAACACTAGTAAAACATTCAAAGGACTGTGGCATTATAGTGTTGCTCATCGATCTCACACACACCATCATTCTGATATAAAGGCAACAGAGACAGTAGGTGCGATTCCATCACAGATTTGCACAAACTTTTGCGTTTTTTTTTCTTTTCTAAATGTTGACCAAAAAACAATTGTTAAATGACGGTGTTTCCATTAACCGATGTTATGCGACTCAAACATAATTTTTTCCTCTCGCGATAATCATGACAGAAATCATGGCGACGGATGTTGGTGGGTTTATGTACATCTCAGCTCAGACGTGTGTGTGTGTGTGCGTGTGTGTGTGTGTGCGTGCGTGTGTGTGTGCGTGTGCGCGCGCGCGTGTGTGCGTGTGTGTGTGTGTGTGTGTGTGATCCAGCATTAATGTCAGGAAAGCCTCTTATACTGCGAGCGGCTCGTATGAGGAGTTTCTGGTGTTTCTCCTCATTTCTGCTTCTCTTGATTGTGGCGTTTCTTTGAGGTTTAGAATCCAGTATTCCTACAATTCTTTTGTCTGTTATGAGTTTAATAAAGAACTCTGTCTCGTATTCTGTCCAATCACACCGCATCATCTACGTCAGACGACTGTAAATACGCAAAAACTGTTTCCATTGCAGTTTTGCGAAATATTTCTTTTTCGAATTGCCTGAAAAACCTCCTCATGCGAGCAGAAAAACTTTTTGCGATAGATTGGAGTTTTTGTGAAATTGACGTGTTTCTATTGGCCGTATTTTCAAATCGCAATTTTAAGGGTAATAGAAACATGAGTTCCTTCAGAGGAAGAGGAGATACAGATGGTCAGAGATGTGTCCGTCTCTCTCTTTGTGTCGTGTGTTTGATGTGTTCTGTCATTATGTGTGGCCAGTGGTGTATAATGACACTCTTCATGGTTCCAGTTTCAGGTTGCGAGGTTGGAGGGGGAAGGTTCAGAGACACGCTCTCGTTTTAATGGGATCTCTGTGAGTTTTAATGACAGCTGCTGTAAATTCCTTCCTGAGGCAAACAGACAGGGTCGTGTTCAGATGCTTGATTGATCAGTCAGAAGACTGGTTTCTATGTGAACGTTTTGAAATATAATTGATTCAAGGCTGAATTTTCCGCATCATTACTCCAGTCTTCAGTGTCACATGATCACTGTCATTCTGATGAATATACTGTGTTCCTCTTAAAACCTGAATGACCATTTCTTCTGTAAAACACAAAAGATATTTTGAGAAATGTATGTTTTTTGTTCATGCAATAAAAATCAATGGGGTCCAGTGTTATTTAGTCCTCGATGTTCTTCAAAATATCTCCTTTTATGTTCCACAAAAGAAAGTCATACAGGTTTGAAACAACACAAGGGCAAGTAAATGGTGACAAAATGTTAATGCATAAAATATATTATAATGTAATGATTCGTCTGACAGAAGTCTTTAAGGTTCTACATATGAAACGCCTGACGGAACCCTTTAAGGTTCTACATATGAAACGCCTGACGGAACCCTTTAAGGTTCTACATATGAAGCGACTGAAGGAACCCTTTAAGGTTCTACGTATGAAGCGACTGAAGGAACCCTTTAAGGTTCTACCTATGAAGCGCCTGACGGAACCCTTTAAGGTTCTATATGAAGCGCCTGACGGAACCCTTTAAGGTTCTATATGAAGCGCCTGAAGGAACCCTTTAAGGTTCTACATATGAAGCGACTGAAGGAACCCTTTAAGGTTCTACATATGAAGCGACTGATGGAACCCTTTAAGGTTCAACATATGAAGCGACTGAAGGAACCCTTTAAGGTTCTATATGAAGCGACTGAAGGAACCCTTTAAGGTTCTATATGAAGCGCCTGAAGGAACCCATTTAAGGTTCTACATATGAAGCGCCTGAAGGAACCCATTTAAGGTTCTACATATGAAGCGCCTGACGGAACCCTTTAAGGTTCTACATATGAAGCGCCTGAAGGAACCCTTTAAGGTTCTACATGTGAAGCGCCTGAAGGAACCCTTTAAGGTTCTACATATGAAGCGCCTGACGGAACCCTTTAAGGTTCTATATGAAGCGCCTGACAGAACCCTTTAAGGTTCTACATATGAAGCGCCTGAAGGAACCCTTTAAGGTTCTACATATGAAACGCCTGGCGGAACCCTTTAAGGTTCTACATATGAAGCGACTGAAGGAACCCTTTAAGGTTCTACGTATGAAGCGACTGAAGGAACCCTTTAAGGTTCTACCTATGAAGCGCCTGACGGAACCCTTTAAGGTTCTATATGAAGCGCCTGAAGGAACCCTTTAAGGTTCTACATATGAAGCGACTAAAGGAACCCTTTAAGGTTCTACATATGAAGCGACTGATGGAACCCTTTAAGGTTCAACATATGAAGCGACTGAAGGAACCCTTTAAGGTTCTACATATGAAGCGACTGAAGGAACCCTTTAAGGTTCTATATGAAGCGCCTGAAGGAACCCATTTAAGGTTCTACATATGAAGCGCCTGAAGGAACCCATTTAAGGTTCTACATATGAAGCGCCTGACGGAACCCTTTAAGGTTCTACATATGAAGCGCCTGAAGGAACCCTTTAAGGTTCTACATGTGAAGCGCCTGAAGGAACCCTTTAAGGTTCTACATATGAAGCGCCTGACGGAACCCTTTAAGGTTCTATATGAAGCGCCTGACAGAACCCTTTAAGGTTCTACATATGAAGTGCCTGACGGAACCCTTTAAGGTTCTACATGAAGCGCCTGACAGAACCCTTTAAGGTTCTACATGTGAAGCGCCTGAAGGAACCCTTTAAGGTTCTACATATGAAGCGCCTGACGGAACCCTTTAAGGTTCTATATGAAGCGCCTGACAGAACCCTTTAAGGTTCTACATGTGAAGCGCCTGAAGGAACCCTTTAAGGTTCTACATGTGAAGCGCCTGAAGGAACCCTTTAAGGTTCTACATGTGAAGCGCCTGAAGGAACCCTTTAAGGTTCTACATATAAAGCGCCTGAAGGAACCCTTTCAGGATCTATATGAAGCGCCTGACGGAACCCTTTAAGGTTCTACATATGAAGTGCCTGACGGAACCCTTTAAAGTTCTACATATGAAGCGCCTGAAGGAACCCTTTAAGGTTCTACATATGAAGCGCCTGAAGAAACCCATTAAGGTTCTAGAATCTTTTCTTCTAATTGTGCAGTTTTCAGTTCTTCAATCTAGTAAACAAACCATTAATTCAGCTGAACAAGAATCAATGAAAGATTCAATTCAATAGGTGTGAGAGGTTAATGACTTGTGTGTGTGTGTGTGTTTGTGTGTGTGTGTTGTGGGGGTTTTGTCAGTTATGTATGTGCGCTGACCTCACTCCCTCCATCCAACACAGAGTAAATAATTGTTAAACAAGGGCAGGACAAAGGTGTCGTGTGCTGGAGTGCTGGGAGGGTCCAGGCCTTCTGACCCTGGTAATCCTCCAGTGGGTCCCTGGGGTCCTGAGGGCCAATCCGTGATTAACACACCGGCTGAACACTCGCAAGAGTCTGTTGTACAAAAAATAAGCTGTTGTACAAACTTAATTAAATTAAGGAAAACTTTTCCAACAAAATCTAATTTGTTTCAAATTAGTTTTGTAATCTTGCTCCATGAACTTAAATTAATTTAGTCAAGACAACTAAAAAAAATTGTCATTCCTACTAGATAAAGTTTTGTCGGGTTAACTACGTTTAATTTTTTTCCTGTCTAGATAAAATTGCCAACATGATCATTTTAGCCAACTTGTCTCTACAGTTAATGAAAGTGAAATACTTGTTCAATTCAGTTTAAGTCACTTTTCACGTAGTAATGAATAACGGTAAATATTACTTATGCAGGTCTAAGTGTATGTTTAATGCATATAAGGGCCATTCTACAGAATTGGTGCAAACTGCTGTCCGACAACCAAAAAACACATTTTAAAAGCATTTAAGTGTTAAAAATTTGAGATGTTTACTAAGATCCTTCTATTATCTATTGAATCCCACAATAATATTTAAACTATAAGTAAATCATGATTTCTTGTGAAAATGATATTGAAATGTTTTATTTTTAATTTTTTTCTATTGTTGTTTTTAAAAATATAATTTTGATTTCTTTTTAAAAGTAAAGTAAAAAAAACATTTTATTTTTAAATCGTGAAACTTTATGTAAAAAAAAAAAGTGTCCCGCATTTTCATGTCAAACAGTGTGTGTTTTAGTCCATTGGCTGGGACTGATTTTTTTTTGTTTACTTTATTTTGCTCTCCTCACTTACATAAATGAACTATAGTTTTCTGCACCCACTAGTAAAAAAAATATTAAAACTGATATGTGTTGTCTGAATGTTTGAGTGTAGTTGCCGCTGGTGTGGACGAGTCCAGCGTGGATCGATGGACTTTGTAAGCTCTGCTTGAGGGAATGATTGGCCTCATTTATGCCTCATGAATTATGAATGCGGATTGAGTTGCATTAGTGGATCTGACGGAATCATAGGTGAGGCAAATCGAAGTTAAAGGAATTTTACTTTGGGATACTTCTATATTGTTTTTTTTAAGGTGTTTCGCTGTTGTTTTTGGAAAGGTTTATTCTTTCAAATTAACTGATATTTTTCATGTATTTACAGTCCGTGTTTTCTGTTCTGTCTCAAGCACAACCTGCAGTTAAAAGCTGATCTATTATTTATTCAGCGTCTCTATTGGTCAGGCATTCTAGACGGATACAAGAAGACCAGTGACTCACGATGCATATATACTGTATATATATATGTGTGTTTGTATATGTTTGTGTATATATATATGTGTGTGTTTGTATATGTTTGTTTATATATATATATATGTGTGTGTGTGTTTGTATATGTTTGTGTATATATATATGTGTGTGTGTTTGTATATGTTTGTGTATATATATATATATATGTGTGTGTGTTTGTGTATATATATATGTGTGTGTGTTTGTATATGTTTGTGTATATATATGTGTGTGTGTTTGTATATGTTTGTGTATATATATATATATGTGTGTGTGTGTGTTTGTATATGTTTGTGTATATATATATATGTGTGTGTTTGCATATGTTTGTGTATATATATATGTGTGTGTGTGTTTGTATATGTTTGTGTATATATATATATGTGTGTGTGTTTGTATATGTTTGTGTATATATATATATGTGTGTGTGTTTGTGTATATATATGTGTGTGTGTTTGTATATGTTTGTGTATATATATATATGTGTGTGTGTTTGTATATGTTTGTGTATATATATATATATATGTGTGTGTGTGTTTGTATATGTTTGTGTATATATATATGTGTGTGTTTGTATATGTTTGTGTATATATATATGTGTGTGTGTGTTTGTATATGTTTGTGTATATATATATGTGTGTGTGTTTGTATATGTTTGTGTGTGTGTGTATATATATATATGTGTGTGTGTCTCTGTGTGTGTGTATATAATATATATTTAATTATTTTGTATATATAAATACACATATGCATGTACATATTTAAGAAAAATGTGTTATTTATATTAAAATATTTATCAAATATATACAAGCATGTGTGTGTATTTAAATGTACAAAATAATTATACACAGCACACACACATATATTTATGTAAACACAAACCTTTATTTTGGATGCGATTAATCTTTGCCCAGCCCATATATATATATATATATATATATATATATATATATATATATATATATGTATATATATATATATATATATTATACACACAAGCATACAATTTAACAGTAATACATTTTAAATATTGATGTTTTACTTTTTACTAAAACATAAACGAGCAATTAACACCATCCTGTACCGTATGAGGATGAACTAGTCAGCTGCTGATGTTTACACAGCTTAATGGCCAATTAAAAAGCACTTAAGGCATTTTTTCTTCTAATATTTTGTTATTTCAGCTTTCAGTCAACAAAAATATTTTTAATAGATTTAGTTTTAGTTAACGAGTGTTAAGTTTGAAATCTTTATCCTCCCAGAGCTCTGGCAGGCCTGAACGGTGTTTACACGGTTTAGTTGTGTTTGCTGCGCTGAGGGATCCTGGGTTGATGTTATTTGGGCCCAAGGTTTGCGTCATTAAGCGTAATCCTCCGACGTGTGTGTGTGTGTGTGTGTGTGTATGCGTGTTGTTTGCGTGTGTGTGTGCAGGTCTCGTTCAGGTGGAGTTCAGAATGGATCACTAGCACACACTGCACAGATGCTGCCACTCACACACCTTTATTTCTGTAGTGCTTTAAAAAAAATACGGATTGAAAACAGGAAAATATTGAATTAATGATGCAAAAAATTTGAGTTCAATTTGGCTAAAAAGAAAAGAGTTGTGTGTTTGCATGTTTAGGGTGAGTGTGTGTGTGTGTGTGTTTAGTGTGAGTGTGTGTTGTGTGTGTATGCGTGTTGTGTGTGTGCGCGTGTTGTGCGAGTGTGTGCGCGATTTGTGTGTGTCTCAGTGTGTGCGTGCATGTGTGAGAGTGTGTTTGTGCATGTTTAGGGTATGTATGTGTGAGTGTGTGCGTGTTTAGTGTGCGTGCGTGCGTTTGTGTGAGTGTGTGTGTGTGCTTGTAGAATCCAGGCTCTCACAGTCCAGTGTTAAAGATTCCTCTGATCCAGGAATAGACCCATTGAAGGGGCGAGGGGTGTGTGTGTGTGTGTGTGTCTGGAAGTGTTGCTCCACCCAAAGGAAACATTCCAAGCGGAATTACAGACTCAAGTCCTCAAACATGACAGATTCCCATCGGAGAAGCTCCGCTCCTTCTGGTGTATGTCACAGCTTGGAACAACAGCTGAGAGACGTTTGCTCACACACACTCACATCCGGCGAGGGAACCTGGCAATATCTGATGTAAAGAAAAGTACTTTTTACCTTTGTAACGGCAATTTGTATAATTGACTTGTTTCTGTGTGGTCAAATACTTCAATTTAACAAGTTACGTCAATAAACCAGAATACAAGCAAAGCTTGTTTCCACCACGGAATATATATATATATAAAAAAACTTTTTATATTGCAATTCTGAGAAAGAAAACACTTTTTCATCTCTTTATTTTTTTATTCCATGGTGGAAACAAACTTCCATAGGTTGGCGTTTAAAAAAAAAAAGGTTTTTTTTTCATAAGTTTTTATACACAGTTCCTGACCTTTTTTCTCGCAATTGTGATGAAAATAGAAAGTGTTTCTAATTGTAAGGGAAAAAAGTCAGAATTGCGAGAAAAAAGGTCAGGAACTGTATAAAAACTTATGAAAAAAAAAAAACTTTTTTTTTTAAACGCCAACCTATGGAAGTTTGTTTCCACCACGGAATAAAAAAATAAAAAAAGAGATGAAAAAAGATGAGATTTTTTTATTCCACGCTGGAATCAAGCTTCCATAGATTGTTACCAATACAGTTTAATTAACAAAATCCATCTTTTCGTTGCAAAAGTGTAACAAAAGCGGCATTTGACATGGAATTTTCACAGTAATGCATAATGTAAATAACCTAAAAAACTATATAAATCATGATATTAAAATCAGGAACTCATTACAGGGTAGGGCTGCAAAAATCATTGTCAATTATTGCTCTTAATATTGTAATAATGATTATTAATGCAGATTAACACACTATATAAATATTTGCTTGGGGAAACGGCACGTCATATTCTGCTAAACAGACAAAACAAGCTAAGAAACGTGTATGAATTATTATTTTTAAGAAAATTAATTTTCAGCGGTGACTAATCGAAACGCCTCTGATTGGCCGGTGCATTAATTAGCTCAACAGAAACATGCGTGATTGGTTATAATGCTCAACACTGCTGCCAAACAGATCTTAATGTAACGCCTCAATCAGCACTTTCCTGTCTTTCACTGTAATTGTGTCAGTTTGATAGATTTTATTTTGTGCACGGGCATTGTTGCCCCTTATCTTGAATTTAAGGGCATTTTTGTTTAGTTTTGTGACATTTTTAGCCCAAAAACCCGGTTAGTTTCTGACTTCAGACCTGAAGATCACATGTAGAAACACCTGAATGACTGCGAAAACATTTGCAGTGCAGGAAAAGAAAAGATCATAAACCAGATTGTGATCTAATCTAGATTTTTCTGAAGAAAAACGAGGTTTGTGTGAGAAACGCACAGGTGCACCTGCACTTTAGTTTGAGCAGATCTACGACAGATGCTTTTACAAACAGCTTTAACTGTTTAAGAACCATCAGCCCCATTTTTTGTGCATTTAAGTGCCTCTGTTAAGCTTTTCAAATATTACCTTTCATGTATTGTGTAATATAATGGTTTTAAAGATCAAAGTGCAGATAAATAAAGTTATTGTCTTCTAAAAGAAGCGATTCTGTCGTCAGTAATTCCAGTCTGGTACAAACCTATGTAACTAATTAGCATAATGCCAGGCTGTGGTGTTGATTGGCTGAGCAGCGTCTCTTAGCTCCGCCCTCAAACACTAGTGTGTCTGAGACTGAAGAGTTTGGCTCGTGTTGTTCGTGTCGAGAAGACGCTGTTTTCTGAGATTGATACGGTAAAACACGCCATCGTTACTGTTCGTATCACTGTGATCAAGAGCTGAGAGTCAGATATGATAATGAGCGTTCGCTTTCTGGCCAATCACAGCAGAGCAGCTCTCAGAGAGGCGGAGCTTAGAGACTGAATCCCTGATGGAAGCGTTTCAGACACTGAGAAATTAGGAGATGTGCAATTATGGGAAAATGAAAGTGTTTTTGAGCTTTAATGCGTGTGAACCTGTTCTAGGAGACGCAGAACCTTTAAAATAGCATGATAGGGCAGTTTAACAGATAACTAAAGCATTGACATTTTTATAATTCTTTGTTGCTGTTTTGGCCTCACAGATCTTCGTATCTAAAGCTCAAAGTCTGAAGTAAATTATGTCTCTTTATTATGGTTGACATATTAGTTTGTGAATCAACCCTGAAGAATGAAATCCCATGATCCCTGATGTGGGAAAAGATACTGATGATGGTGGTAATATGATCAGTCAAAACACACACACACACACACACACTTTCTCTCTGTGTGAGAGTGATTGAGTGTGAGTGTGTGTGTGTGTGAGAGAGAGAGAGAGAGAGAGAATGAGTGTGTCTTTGTGTGTGTGTGTGTGTGTGTGTGTGTGTAGAGAATGAGAGGGAATGAGTGTGAGTCTCTCTTTGTGTCTGTGCTGTGTGTGTGAGAGAGAGAGAGAGAGAGAGAGAGAGAGAGAGAGAGAGTGAATGAGTGACTGTGTGTGTGTGTGTGTTTGTGTGAGAAAGAGAGTGAATGAGTGTGAGTGTGAAAGAGAGAGTGAGTGTGTGTGTGTGTGTGTGTGTGTAAGAGTGAATGTGTGTGTGTGTGTGTGTGTGTGTGTGTGTGAAAGAGAGAGTGTGTGTGTGTGTGTGTGAGAGAGAGAGAGAGTGAATGAGTGTGTGTGTGAAAGAGAGTGAGTGTGTGTGTGTGTGTGTGTAAGAGTAAATGAGTGTGTGTGTGTGTGTGTGTGTGTGTGTGTGTGTGTGTGTGTGTGTGTGTGTGGAAGAGTGTGTGTGCGTGTGCGTGTGTGTGTGTGTGTGTGTGTGAAAGAGAGTGAATGTGTGTGTGTGTGTGTGTGTGTAAGAGTGAATGAGTGTGTGTGTGTGTAAGAGTGATTGAGTGTGTGTGTGTGTGTGTGTGTGTGTGAGAGAGAGTTTGAGTGTTTGTGTGTCTGAGAGTGTGTGTGTGTGTGTGTGTGTGTCTGAGTGTGTGTGTGTGTGTGTCTGTGTGTGTCTGAGTGTGTGTGTGTGTGTGTGTCTGAGTGTGTCTGAGTGTGTGTGTGTGTGTGAGAGAGAGTTTGAGTGTGTGAATGAGCCGCAGTGATTGTAGTCTCTCTCTGGTGTTGGTTTGGCGTTGGTCCAGATCAGTGGCTGAATGAGGCTCTGGCTCACGGCCACACACACACACACACACACACACAGCACAGACACAAAGAGAGAGAGAGAGACTCACACTCATTCACTCTCTCTTTCTCTCACACAAACACACACACACAGACAGCGGTGAGAGTGGAGTGTGTGATTTCACTCTCCTGCTCGTGAGCTGGCTCACGGATTCCTGCCAAAACAACCTTCCCGATCCCAGGCCGACGAACACGAGCGTCTTCATGGTGTGATCCTGAGAGCAGATCCGCGGGAGCGTCTGAGAGTCGGGAGTATAACAGTAAACACTGGCAGTGAATGCTAAACCGCCTCATTTGCTTTTCATTCGGTTGTTCTGGCTGTGTGTCAGTGGGTGAAAAAGAGAGATTTTAGTCCTAAATCACTTGATTATGAATTATGAGCTCATCAGCAGAACCTGAAGGCTTTTTTCTCAGTGAATGGATGCCATTGAGTAAAGCATATTTACTCTTTGATTTAAATTTTTTTCATGTTTCATTACTTCATTATCATAATGGAGCTACTTTTATTTTTCTTGCATGGTTGAAGCATTTATGTAGGAAGTTGATCACCACAACTATTAAAGTTTTGAATCGACAGAAACATTTGATTATTTCGAACCATGAGAAACATTTAATATTTTTTTTATCATCAGAAACATTTAATTATTTTGAATCGATAGAAAGATTTAATTTAATAATAGTTTTTGTTTATTCAAAAGAATCAAATTTTTATGTGGATTCAAAACAACAAAATATTTGTTTGTTCTTTTAATTTTAAATCATCAGAAATATAAAATTATTTTCAATCATCAGAAACATTTAATTATTTTGAATCGATTAAAACATTTAATTTTGAATTGACAAAAACAGTTGTAAACAATTAACAGTTTTTCACTGCAGCATTTGAACAATCTTTCACCGTTAAAATCACGACCATTTCTGTACAGTAGCTCATGCCTGTTTAATACCGTAAGAGCCGTGTGTGTTGCCGGAGTGTGTGTTGCCGGAGCGTGTGTTGCCGGAGCGTGTGTTGCCGGAGCGTGTGTTGCCGGAGCGTGTGTTGCCGGAGCGTGTGTTGCCGGAGCGTGTGTTGCAGGAGCGTGTGTGCAGGAGCGTGTGTGCAGGAGCGTGTGTGCAGGAGCGTGTGTTGCAGGAGCGTGTGTTGCCGGAGCGTGTGTTGCAGGAGCGTGTGTTGCAGGAGCGTGTGTGCAGGAGCGTGTGTTGCCGGAGCGTGTGTTGCCGGAGCGTGTGTTGCCGGAGCGTGTGTTGCAGGAGCGTGTGTGCAGGAGCGTGTGTTGCAGGAGCGTGTGTTGCAGGAGCGTGTGTGCAGGAGCGGGTGTGCAGGAGCGTGTGTTGCCGGAGCGTGTGTTGCCGGAGCGTGTGTTGCCGGAGCGTGTGTTGCAGAAGCGTGTGTGCAGGAGCGTGTGTGTGCAGGAGCGTGTGTGTGCAGGAGCGTGTGTTGCCGGAGCGTGTGTGCCGGAGCGTGTGTTGCCGGAGCGTGTGTTGCCGGAGCGTGTGTTGCCGGAGCGTGTGTTGCCGGAGCGTGTGTTGCCGGAGCGTGTGTTGCCGGAGCGTGTGTTGCCGGAGCGTGTGTTGCAGGAGCGTGTGTGTGCAGGAGCGTGTGTTGCAGGAGCGTGTGTGCAGGAGCGTGTGTGCAGGAGCGTGTGTTGCCGGAGCGTGTGTGCAGGAGCGTGTGTTGCCGGAGCGTGTGTTGCCGGAGCGTGTGTTGCCGGAGCGTGTGTTGCCGGAGCGTGTGTTGCCGGAGCGTGTGTTGCAGGAGCGTGTGTGTGCAGGAGCGTGTGTTGCAGGAGCGTGTGTGCAGGAGCGTGTGTGCAGGAGCGTGTGTTGCCGGAGCGTGTGTGCAGGAGCGTGTGTTGCCGGAGCGTGTGTTGCCGGAGCGTGTGTTGCCGGAGCGTGTGTTGCCGGAGCGTGTGTTGCCGGAGCGTGTGTTGCCGGAGCGTGTGTTGCCGGAGCGTGTGTTGCCGGAGCGTGTGTTGCCGGAGCGTGTGTTGCCGGAGCGTGTGTTGCAGGAGCGTGTGTTGCAGGAGCAGGAGCGTGTGTTGCAGGAGCAGGAGCGTGTGTTGCCGGAGCGTGTGTTGCAGGAGCGTGTGTTGCCGGAGCGTGTGTTGCCGGATCGTGTGTTGCCGGATCGTGTGTTGCCGGAGCGTGTGTTGCCGGAGCGTGTGTTGCCGGAGCGTGTGTTGCCGGAGCGTGTGTTGCCGGAGCGTGTGTTGCCGGAGCGTGTGTTGCCGGAGCGTGTGTTGCCGGAGCGTGTGTTGCCGGAGCGTGTGTTGCCGGAGCGTGTGTTGCAGGAGCGTGTGTTGCAGGAGCGTGTGTTGCAGGAGCGTGTGTGCAGGAGCGTGTGTTGCCGGAGCGTGTGTTGCCGGAGCGTGTGTTGCCGGAGCGTGTGTTGCCGGAGCGTGTGTGTTGCCGGAGCGTGTGTGTTGCCGGAGCGTGTGTGTTGCCGGAGCGTGTGTTGCCGGATCGTGTGTTGCCGGATCGTGTGTTGCCGGATCGTGTGTTGCCGGATCGTGTGTGCAGGAGCGTGTGTTGCCGGAGCGTGTGTTGCCGGAGCGTGTGTTGCCGGAGCGTGTGTTGCCGGAGCGTGTGTTGCCGGAGCGTGTGTTGCCGGAGCGTGTGTTGCCGGATCGTGTGTTGCAGGAGCGTGTGTGCAGGAGCGTGTGTTGCCGGAGCGTGTGTTGCCGGAGCGTGTGTTGCCGGAGCGTGTGTGCAGGAGCGTGTGTTGCCGGAGCGTGTGTGCAGGAGCGTGTGTGTTGCCGGATCGTGTGTTGCCGGAGCGTGTGTTGCCGGAGCGTGTGTTGCAGGAGCGTGTGTTGCCGGAGCGTGTGTGCAGGAGCGTGTGTTGCCGGAGCGTGTGTGCAGGAGCGTGTGTGTTGCCGGATCGTGTGTTGCCGGAGCGTGTGTTGCCGGAGCGTGTGTTGCCGGAGCGTGTGTGTTGCCGGAGCGTGTGTGTTGCCGGAGCGTGTGTGTTGCAGGAGCGTGTGTGTTGCAGGAGCGTGTGTGCAGGAGCGTGTGTTGCCGGAGCGTGTGTTGCCGGAGCGTGTGTGTTGCCGGAGCGTGTGTGTCTTGCATGGTTGAAGCATTTATGTAGGAAGTTGATCACCACAACTATTAAAGTTTTGAATCGACAGAAACATTTGATTATTTCGAACCATGAGAAACATTTAATATTTTTTTTATCATCAGTTGCCGGAGCGTGTGTTGCCGGAGCGTGTGTTGCCGGAGCGTGTGTTGCCGGAGCGTGTGTGCAGGAGCGTGTGTGCAGGAGCGTGTGTTGCCGGAGTGTGTGTTGCCGGAGCGTGTGTTGCCGGATCGTGTGTGCAGGAGCGTGTGTGTGCAGGAGCGTGTGTTGCCGGAGCGTGTGTTGCCGGAGCGTGTGTTGCCGGAGCGTGTGTTGCCGGAGCGTGTGTGCAGGAGCGTGTGTTGCCGGAGCGTGTGTGCAGGAGCGTGTGTGTTGCCGGATCGTGTGTTGCCGGAGCGTGTGTTGCCGGAGCGTGTGTTGCAGGAGCGTGTGTTGCCGGAGCGTGTGTGCAGGAGCGTGTGTGCAGGAGCGTGTGTGCAGGAGCGTGTGTTGCCGGAGCGTGTGTGCAGGAGCGTGTGTGTTGCCGGATCGTGTGTTGCCGGAGCGTGTGTTGCCGGAGCGTGTGTTGCCGGAGCGTGTGTTGCCGGAGCGTGTGTGTTGCAGGAGCGTGTGTGTTGCAGGAGCGTGTGTGTTGCAGGAGCGTGTGTTGCCGGAGCGTGTGTGTTGCCGGAGCGTGTGTGTTGCCGGAGCGTGTGTGTTGCCGGAGCGTGTGTGTTGCCGGAGCGTGTGTGTTGCCGGAGCGTGTGTGTTGCCGGAGCGTGTGTGTTGCCGGAGCGTGTGTGTTGCCGGAGCGTGTGTGTTGCCGGAGCGTGTGTGTTGCCGGAGCGTGTGTGTTGCCGGAGCGTGTGTGTTGCCGGAGCGTGTGTGTTGCCGGAGCGTGTGTGTTGCCGGAGCGTGTGTGTTGCCGGAGCGTGTGTGTTGCCGGAGCGTGTGTTGCCGGAGCGTGTGTTGCAGGAGCGTGTGTTGCCGGAGCGTGTGTTGCCGGAGCGTGTGTGCAGGAGCGTGTGTTGCCGGAGCGTGTGTGTTGCCGGAGCGTGTGTTGCCGGAGCGTGTGTTGCAGGAGCGTGTGTGCAGGAGCGTGTGTGCAGGAGCGTGTGTGCAGGAGCGTGTGTGCAGGAGCGTGTGTTGCCGGAGCGTGTGTTGCCGGAGTGTGTGTGCAGGAGTGTGTGTTGGATCAGGCTTGTTGTCTCTGGCGCTGGACGTGTTCTGCATGCGTGGGCTGATGTTTGAATGCTGGAGATTTGAACATCAATTTAACAGGCAAATAAGAGCGATGCATATGTGCCGCACTCCAGTGGCAGAGCTTTAAAGCCCAATCATGCGATCGCTCACGTTCTGCATATGTTTGCTCAGAGATGTCATGTAATCCTTCGCTCAGTAGACGAGTGAAATCCAGTCCCCGCAGAGAAGCCAGCACACGCAAAACCCCACAGCCACACACTCACATCTACAGCTACGGTTTCAGCTTTAACAACAGACTAATCCCCTGTTTTACATAGGCTAACAATGAAATATATTAAAAAATATATCATATAAACAAATAATAATTGCATTGTTTCGGGATATATAGGCTATATACATATGTGTGTGTGTGTATATATATATATATATATATATATCATAGCTGTCAACATTGCACATTGAAAATAAGGGAGATTTCCCGGAATCCATCCCAAAATAAGGGATTTTTTTTAACACGATTTTTACCCACAAACTTTTAAAAAAAGCACTAATCATTAACAGTCTAAAGAGTTTATAACTACACAATATATGTTAAAGAATGACAGACCAATGGATATATTAAAGTGCTTTATTTATGAACAAAGTAAACATTGCTTCACTCGCGCTTGTGTTTCAGTGATTTGTCGTGCTGCGAAAGTCGTTTTCCCCTCCATGACCAACACTGAAATTACAACGACAGATTTTGCAGTAGGCATCATTTGGACCTACGTGGCTGCTTGTCAGGTAGTGGAAGGTGCTCTCCCATTTACTCAAATACCGGCATAATGTCCTGGGTTTTAGTTGGTGGTTAATTCTGTGGTTTTGGCCGTCGGCGTCCTCCTGATCCATCATCGCACATCACACTCATCTACTCTTCTCTCCGTGAGGTTCAGACTTCCCGCTAGTTTTCCCTCTTCCTCACGCCCGCCGCTGCAACTGTCCTCTTCTTCTTCGATAGTAGCCTAAGCTACTGTCTGTATACTTACTGGAGGTCTAGCAACCCAAGTGCAAGCCACTTCACAGACACAGATAGTTGCGTGTTCGTAACACAGTCAGAGTGTAAAAATACGGGATATTTTACGGGAAAATACTAAAGCGGGAAGAGTCAAGACAGCGGGAAAAGAGCCAAAATACGTGAGAAACCCGGAAAAAACGGGAGGGTTGACAGCTATGATATATACAAACACACACACACACACACACACACACACAGTTATGGTCAGAATTATTGGCACCCTGTCGATTCAAAATAAATAAATGTTTTTGTTTATTCAAAAGAATCAAATATTTCTGTTGATTCAAAACTAAATGTTGTTTGTGTCGTCTGTGTTTGTGTTGTTTGTGTCGTCTGTGTTTGTGTTGTCTGTGTTTGTGTCGTCTGTGTTTGTGTTGTTTGTGTCGTCTGTGTTTGTGTCGTCTGTGTTTGTGTCGTCTGTGTTTGTGTTGTTTGTGTCGTCTGTGTTTGTGTCGTCTGTGTTTGTGTCGTTTGTGTTTGTATCGTTTGTGTCGTCTGTGTTTGTGTTGTCTGTGTTTGTGTCGTTTGTGTTTGTGTTGTTTGTGTCGTCTGTGTTTGTGTTGTTTGTGTCGTCTGTGTTTGTGTTGTTTGTGTTTTGTGTGTGTGTGTGTGTGTGTTTTTGTTGTGTCGTCTGTGTTTGTGTTTTGTGTTTGTGTTGTGTCGTCTGTGTTTGTGTTGTGTGTGTTTGTGTCGTCTCTGTTTGTGTTGTGTGTTTGTGTTGTGTCGTCTGTGTTTGTGTTTTGTGTGTGTGTGTGTGTGTGTTTTTGTTGTGTCGTCTGTGTTTGTGTTTTGTGTTTGTGTTGTGTCGTCTGTGTTTGTGTTGTGTGTTGTGTGTGTTTGTGTCGTCTCTGTTTGTGTTGTGTGTTTGTGTTGTGTCGTCTGTGTTTGTGTTGTGTGTGTGTGTGTTGTGTGTGTTTGTGTTGTGTGTGTTTGTGTCGTCTGTGTTTGTGTGTGTGTTTGTGGTGTCGTCTGTTTGTGTGTTGTGTGTGTTTGTGTCATCTGTGTTTGTGTCGTCTGTGTTTGTGTTTTGTGTTTGTGTTGTGTCGTCTGTGTTTGTGTTGTGTCTTCTGTGTTTGTGTGTGTGTGTGTTGTGTGTGTTTGTGTCGTCTGTGTTTGTGTGTGTGTTTGTGTGTTTGTGTTGTGTCGTCTGTTTGTGTGTTGTGTGTGTTTGTGTCATCTGTGTTTGTGTCATCTGTGTTTGTGTCGTCTGTGTTTGTGTTGTGTCGTCTGTGTTTGTGTCGTCTGTGTTTGTGTTGTGTCTTCTGTGTTTGTGTTGTGTGTGTGTGTTGTGTGTGTTTGTGTCGTCTGTGTTTGTGTTTTGTGTTTGTGTTGTGTCGTCTGTGTTTGTGTTGTGTCTTCTGTGTTTGTGTGTGTGTTTGTGTGTGTGTTTGTGTTGTGTCGTCTGTTTGTGTGTTGTGTGTGTTTGTGTCATCTGTGTTTGTGTCGTCTGTGTTTGTGTTTTGTGTTTGTGTTGTGTTGTCTGTGTTTGTGTTGTGTCGTCTGTGTTTGTGTTGTCTGTGTTTGTGTCGTCTGTGTTTGTGTTGTTTGTGTCGTCTGTGTTTGTGTCGTCTGTGTTTGTGTCGTCTGTGTTTGTGTCGTTTGTGTTTGTATCGTTTGTGTCGTCTGTGTTTGTGTTGTCTGTGTTTGTGTCGTTTGTGTTTGTGTTGTTTGTGTCGTCTGTGTTTGTGTTGTTTGTGTCGTCTGTGTTTGTGTTGTTTGTGTTTTGTGTGTGTGTGTGTGTGTTTTTTGTTGTGTCGTCTGTGTTTGTGTTTTGTGTTGTGTCGTCTGTGTTTGTGTTGTGTGTTGTGTGTGTTTGTGTCGTCTCTGTTTGTGTTGTGTGTTTGTGTTGTGTCGTCTGTGTTTGTGTTTTGTGTGTGTGTGTGTGTGTGTTTTTGTTGTGTCGTCTGTGTTTGTGTTTTGTGTTTGTGTTGTGTCGTCTGTGTTTGTGTTGTGTGTTGTGTGTGTTTGTGTCGTCTCTGTTTGTGTTGTGTGTTTGTGTTGTGTCGTCTGTGTTTGTGTTGTGTGTGTGTGTGTTGTGTGTGTTTGTGTTGTGTGTGTTTGTGTCGTCTGTGTTTGTGTGTGTGTTTGTGGTGTCGTCTGTTTGTGTGTTGTGTGTGTTTGTGTCATCTGTGTTTGTGTCGTCTGTGTTTGTGTTTTGTGTTTGTGTTGTGTCGTCTGTGTTTGTGTTGTGTCTTCTGTGTTTGTGTTTGTGTGTGTGTGTGTTGTGTGTGTTTGTGTCGTCTGTGTTTGTGTGTGTGTTTGTGTGTTTGTGTTGTGTCGTCTGTTTGTGTGTTGTGTGTGTTTGTGTCATCTGTGTTTGTGTCATCTGTGTTTGTGTTGTGTCTTCTGTGTTTGTGTTGTGTGTGTGTGTTGTGTGTGTTTGTGTCGTCTGTGTTTGTGTTTTGTGTTTGTGTTGTGTCGTCTGTGTTTGTGTTGTGTCTTCTGTGTTTGTGTGTGTGTGTGTTGTGTGTGTTTGTGTCTTCTGTGTTTGTGTGTGTGTTTGTGTGTGTGTTTGTGTTGTGTCGTCTGTTTGTGTGTTGTGTGTGTTTGTGTCATCTGTGTTTGTGTCGTCTGTGTTTGTGTTTTGTGTTGTGTTGTCTGTGTTTGTGTTGTGTCTTCTGTGTTTGTTTGTGTGTGTGTGTGTTGTGTGTGTTTGTGTCGTCTGTGTTTGTGTGTGTGTTTGTGTGTTTGTGTTGTGTCGTCTGTTTGTGTGTTGTGTGTGTTTGTGTCATCTGTGTTTGTGTCATCTGTGTTTGTGTCATCTGTGTTTGTGTCGTCTGTGTTTGTGTTGTGTCGTCTGTGTTTGTGTCGTCTGTGTTTGTGTTGTGTCGTCTGTGTTTGTGTCGTCTGTGTTTGTGTTGTGTCTTCTGTGTTTGTGTTGTGTGTGTGTTTGTGTCGTCTGTGTTTGTGTCGTCGGTGTTTGTGTCGTGTGTGTTTGTGTCGTGTGTGTTTGTGTCGTCTGTGTTTGTGTCATCTGTGTTTGTGTCGTCTGTGTTTGTGTCGTCTGTGTTTGTGTCGTGTGTGTGTTTGTGTCGTGTGTGTGTTTGTGTCGGTGTGTGTGTGTGTGTTTGTGTTGTGTGTGTTTGTGTGGTGAAATCAACAGTCGTCTCAGGAATAACCGAAGGCTTGCGACGGACAGCCGGCCACAAATGGATCACATAGCAAGACTAGTTATGCAAATCTGGGGCTTGTCTTGTTTTATTATATGTAAATTAGTACAACCTCATTTGTCTTATCAAATGTGTTTAGCTCAATTGATTCTGGGTAGGGTTGGTGTAATCTCGTGGTCAAATTAGATTCATTTAGAAAATCAAATTCTTCTGGCAGGTTGTCGCTCAGAGCGCTTGTAAACAAAGATGTGGTGTAAGCGTGTGCAGTTCTGTTATGTGACTGAACTCAGTGGCTGCAGTGTTACACCAGTGAGCTAATAACAGCTGGTGTGTGTGTGTGTGTGTGTGTGTGTGTGTGTGTGTGTGTGTGTGAGCTAATAACGCCCGCTGCTTAAAATAAGTGTGGCGTTAAAAACGCTATTGAAGTCTGTTCGTCATAGTTTGGCTGCTTGGCAGAAACGGGCTGCGTTCTAGCACTGAGACCCACTTCCTACACACGTAAAAGTAGATGTCTAGTCATGCACGTGTGTGTCGGGACTGGATTACTCTGTTTTATTGTTGTTCGGTTTGAAATTGACGCCATCATTGATATTTACACTAGAGCAGAACTCGCAGTTATGAAGGGACGAGACATTTCCTGAACACATGCTAAACTGCCAATCACAACACACTGGGCCGTGTGTGTGTGTGTGTGTGTGTGTGTGTGTGTGTGTGTGTGTGTGTGTCTGAGAGTGAGTGTGTGGGTGTGAGTGTGTGTGTGTGTGTGAGTGAGAGAGTTTGAGTGTGTGTGTGTGTGTGTGTGTGTGTGTCTGAGAGTGAGTGTGTGTGTGTGAGTGTGTGTGTGTGTGTGTGTGTGTGTGTGTGTGTGTGAGTGAGAGAGTTTGAGTGTGTGTGTGTGTGTGTGTGTGTGTGTGTGTCTGAGAGT
>CM060633.1:38091053-38093553 GCA_030578275.1 Meda fulgida
CACACAGTCTTTGAGCTTCACACAGTTTACGAGTCAAACAGGCGTACTTCTGTGTGATTCTGAGCTCGGGTTATTTCACACAGCGGTGGATCAAATACACACATCCATACGCTAATATAATATTACTCAGGGGAAAGTATAAGGACTCATTTTTAATATTACTTGAGTAAAAGTACAATATAATATATAATATAATAACGAAGACTGATTAAACCCTCAAACCTTCCTTTTATATGGAAGACATTTACTATTCTTATGTGCTTTACAACAGTGTTGTTTACAACGTGATGTCAGTTTAAACTGCATAATTATTGCGGATCCTCTGATTAATAATTACAATTATAACAATCACAATCAGACGATTAATCAATAGTTGCGATAGGCCAATTCACTGATGAGTCATTTTTACTTTTAATCATTTACTATTATATTATATTAATTTTGTTTGTGGGTTCAATCAGACTGCATTATATTATATTACATTAAATTAGTTATTTAACCCTCTTCATCCTCAAGTGTGTGTGTGTGTGTGTGTGTGTGTGTGTGTGTGTGTGTGCACGTCGCATATTGAGAAAATGTCCCGCTTTGTCATCAGTCTGTTGGTGTGTAATTATCATATTAAGAAAAAGTGCGTTCGTTCTTTTGCCTTTTAAGAAAGCATTTTATTTACTCTTTTTGCGGCAGTTTTTCACCGATATTTAACAGCGCGTCGTCACTCGTCAGAAGTACAAATACAACAGCGGTTTTTGAAATCCTATCCAATGGTTGTAAGGAAAGGAGTAAACACGGTCACTGATAGGTTGTGACGGCCGTCAATCAAAATGTGGAGCGGTGATTCGTTCCCTGTGTTCCCTGTCAGAAAACTAATGGATAATTCGGTAAATTAAAAAAGTTGCTGCTGTGATTGTTTTAATTCACATCCTTTCTAAAAATATGAACGTTTTTGTAATGCCTCTGTACGGGAACTCGCTGTGCTCGGCTGCTTGATGCTCAGGAGTGCCGTGGTATTCCCGTCCGTGAGCGCCGATCCCGAGATGTTACGCGGTCACGCAGGTGTTCAGCTCAGTTGTGGTTCGCTGTCGAGTCACAGGTGCAGCCGGACCTGAATCTGAGCCAGATCTTCATCAGATCGCAAAATCATCTAAACGCATCTTATAGGTCTTCAAACATTCGTTTTATTTTTAAAAAAATGTTGGAAACACTTTATTTCGACTCCCAACGATCAGAGAGAGAGAGAGCCAACACTGAACTCCATGACATCCAACACATGCTGAGTATCATCTGCTCTCACCTGCTAACACACAGTGGACAGTGGTAAAGTATAAAAAAAAAAAAAAAAAAAAAAAAAAAAAAAAAAAAACTAAGTCTGTGGTATTAATGTACATTTAATATGAAATTGTTAATGTTTTGAGTCCCTAACACAACTTTACTTCCATCATTCATTGTTTTAATTTAATCTATTGTAATTTTGCATCATTTCTCTTTTCTCAAAATAGCAAACACACCATACACATTATTTTAAACGTTTATGATGAAATCACTTAGTTTTTCTACGTGGAATATTCAAGGTCTAAACTCCTCAGTCTTTGGCTTAAAAAGTAGAAATTCTGATTTTATGAAAGAACTCCAAGACCTAGATGTCATCGTCTTACAGGAAACCTGGTGTAGAGGAGATGCGTTCACTGGATGTCCCTCAGGATACAGATAAATAATATTACCATCATTCAAACTCACATCAGTCACACAAGGGAGAGACTCGGGAGGGATGATAATATGGATCAAATCTGAACTGTCCATAGAATTAATAAAAAGAGAACAGCACCACCTGTGGCTAAAAATACAAAAAGGAATGATATCAGCATCTAAGCCTGTTTTCCTTTGTGCAACTTACATTCCTCCCCTCGAGTCTCCGTACTTCCAAGAGGAAACTTTCCAAAATATAGAAAGAGAAATCAGCCATTTCCAGGCCCAGGGAAATGTGCTGCTTATGGGTGATTTAAACGCTAGAACAGGAGAAGAATTAGATTTCATTGAATCACACGGTACCAGATTTATCACTGGCCATAACGACCTGTACCCTTCTTACCCCAGCAGACAAAACTGCGATCAAACCGTGAACGCTCACGGACGGCAGATACTACAGCTCTGCCGAGGACTGGCTCTGTACATCGTCAACGGAAGACTGCGAGGAAACTCGCTGGGCCGATACACCTACAGCTCAGCTCTTGGTAACAGCACAGTAGATTATGCCATCACAGATCTAGACCTTTCCTCTTTGAGAGCATTCACAGTCAAACCCTTAAAACCTTTCTCAGACCACAGCCAAATCACCCTCTATATAAAGCAATCTGAAACATCACCCAAACCAATCAGGAACCCATATCAAATGAGCAAATTAATGTCTTTCAAATGGACTGAAAACAGTGCCACTAATTACAGCACTGCTGTTGAATCTCCAGAAATACAATCCCTCATACATTCATTCCGAATACAGGAATAC